>JAAXCT010002749.1:0-58030 GCA_012490785.1 Eragrostis nindensis
TTGATGCATAATCTGCCCTTTATAGCCCTAAGCTTTAAAATCTGGATTTTAAAGTCAGGTTGGATCTAAAGACCCTAAGCCAACAATGATGATGTGAGACAATTCGTACATGGGCCGTACGTCTACTCGGCCCGTCTGATCCTGTGAATCATCCGTCTCACTGAAGTACACTCGGCCACCTGGGCCAACTCAGTGAGACGATTCAGCCCAGCTGATCGTGTCATGCATTTGTCCACACCACAGGTTCTTGTTGATCGATCCACTGACGTCATCCTCGCACCGCCGCCGCCATGGGCGGCAGGCGCAGCCGAGACAGCCAACGCTGCGCCGTCTCCGGTGACAACCATCGCACTGTTGACTTGCGTATGTAGTCGCTGGGCCGGTGGATCTATGGGATACGCAGCATGGCCTCCGTGACGTTAGGGGTCAGGTGGTTACACAGCTCGCAACAGAAAAAGGCGACGGAGAGTGCATGACTCCCCAGATTTTCTTCTCTCTGATTTGGTTGAAGCAAAGAGTGCACCCGATGCTACTTATCAAAGCCCAAAGCGTCCCAGCTCGACTATACCAAATACACGAACATCACGTGTAGTACTGGTGGTTGCGGGCCGGCGATCGAAGATCGGGCTAGCGGAGCGGCGGCTCGAGGTGATCGATGGACGTGGAGAAGGGCGTCAGTGCGGCGGAAGGGGCGGCGAAGGCGGCGCCGGCCCGGCGGAGACGGCGGCGCGGCGGCGGGGTGGAAGGCGCCGGCGGCGATGGTACTGGTGCAGCTGTTCAACACGGGGGGATGGTTCTGCTGTCCAAAGTGGCCATCGGCGGCGGCATGTTCGTCTTCGCGCTCCTCGCCTACCGCAGCCTCTTCGGCGCCGCCATAATTCTCCCATTCGCACTCCTACGAGAGAGGGGAGTCTGCGCCTGAACGAGCAAGAACGCCAACCTTTGGAATACCGTCATATATATATATATATATATAGCGTGCCATTGCTTCAAAACCAACAAATAGGATTGGCTGTTCAATTGAGCATCGTGGGATATACTCTTATGGTGTGCGTTTGGACTTGGGAGTTTCCTTTGAACCTTGTGTGACACTGTCTCCTCTGAATTCCCAGTGTTGACAACATCTCTAATTGGTATTATTTCGTCGTCCACTGTAATATAGGGGAAAGTGGAGAGAGATGGACTGGTCTGCTGCCAGATGGATCTTCCTCAACGCGTTCATCGGGTATGTATACATTACTTCTTTGGGCATACCTGATTGAAAGCAATTCTGAATCTTCTCCTACTATATGCACTTTCCTTCATTGCTTGCAGTCTAGCTTAATGTTCATATTCGACATATATAATTGATTACCGAAAGTATAAAGTTTTCAGACATCACCTATGTTGATATGTTGTATTCGAATTTCATGCAGATATGCCGTGCCAATGAGCCTGTACTATTATGGCCTGCGGGACACGACCGCATCGTACGCCGTCATATTTCTGAACATAATCCCTCTAACGACCTTCATACTCTCCCTTGTGTTCAGGTAGAGCTCCTCTATCAGGCGTAGGGGCTGACCTATAGAGTGGGATGGCATACATAATATATGCACCCACTCAACTTTTGGTATTTATTATGGTCCGGTCTGCATTCACAATATTCATGGGGGTTGCTCCACTTATTCAGAGTTTGGTACCCATAAGCATCTATATATTGACATTGTCTTGTATAGATAAGGGTTCAAATTAATAATCCAACATAACTAAATCCAGTCCGCCAAATAAAAAATTTAAGCTCTGACATGAATGCATTCAAAATCATATATAGAATGGAGGCATTGCAATTTGGGAGCATGGCCGGATCCCGGAAGATTGCAGGGGTTGTGATCTCCGTCGGAGGCACAATGCTCATCAGCCTCTACAAAGGGAAGACACTTCATCTGTGGAACTCTATTCTTCACCACAACAAAGAGGATACAGAAGTTGCCAGCCATCAGCTTCGGGGGACGATCTTTTTGGTGGGCAGCAGCTTCATGTTTGCTTGCTGGTACCTGATTCAGGTAAATGGGCTCATCAGTATGACCAAATTTGAATATTTGTACTGAAAATATTTTGACTCAACTCTATGGTGTTTTGTGACCGTGATCGCAGTCTAAGGTTCTCAAGTGTATCCATACAAATATTGGTCGTCAATGGCAACATGCTTGGTTGGAGGATTTCAGACAGCAGTTGCTGGAGTAACAATGAGGAGAGATGAGAGCGCTTGGAAGATAGGATGGGATATAAACCTTGTGACTATCATTTACTCGGTAATTTGATTAGAAAATCAAACGATAATTTTCTATGCGGACTACGGTTATTCAAAATATTTATTTTTTAGTGATATAAGAGGATCCTCCTTCAGGTGGGTAACCACAGTTGCCCTGGGTCTAAGTAACTAGCTTGGATTTTTAAAAGTTGGGTTCTATATTTCAGTAAGTTATACTAAAATTTGGACAATGTCAATTAAAACTGTCCCGAGGGAGTATTTGGAAATGGTGTGAGTCCGAATTTTTGTTGGACACTTCTCTTTGCTAAATAAAGCTCATATTAAAGTATTTGACAAACCTGGGGCTGAAACTTATGCCTTTAGGCTTGAGCTGAGTTACATGATCATCGAGGAAATTTTCAGAAAATCCAATGCAATCAACTTGCAAGAAGTTAACATTTCACAGCAATTTGTTACAGGGGGCATTTGCCACAACGTGGAAATATAGCCTGAACTCGTGGGCTGTGGCTAAGAAAGGTCCAGCATATCCTCCAATGTTCAGCCCGTATCAGTAGTCTTCACAGTTGTGTTAGGTTCCATCTTCATCGGGGATGGCATTACAGTAGGAAGGTGAGCTGACCTTTATGCTTTCTTCTGGTTTTAAATACCGGAGCAGGAGAACAAGAATAATAATTTGCGTGTTCTCTAGTTATTACGATGAATTGATGATGACCGAAACCTGATTATTGCGTTGTACAATTACTTCATGGCCTTACACAACAAATGACCAAATTTTCCTTTTGTTGCTTTTAATATGCAGCCTCATCGGCACAACAATGGTGATTGCTGGCCTCTAAGTCTTCTTTGGGCTAAAGCAAAGGAGCTCCTGAAAAGTAAATGTCACAGGGTAGGGTACATAATTATTGAAAACTGCCGAACATACACAATTTGTGCCGGAATGATATTGATGGCCCTTTTTTTTTTGGGGGTTTGGGGGGGGGGGGGGGGGGGGGGGGGGGCGCTTAGAAAGCACATGGTACAGAAAAGCTCAATTTTAATTTTCTATTACAGCAGGGAAAGAGAGTTATTGTCTATTCATGTGTAACTTTACATCTGAGCATCTAGTGCTCACTGCTTAATACATCGAGGGAAAAACACCAACAACACAGTGTGATCGAACTCACAATTAATGTATTGTGTATAGGAGTTTTTAAACTTGACTATATGTGGAACTAACCTACTTGAGAATGGAAATAAACAAAGCATCGGTAATAAAAGGTGACACGCTATCTATTGGGACCTCCTATATGACTCCTAGGTGTTGTGTAGCACCTGGCTCGGCCCATAAGTCCCATGAAAGTTTTTACGTAGGCCCAAGCTAGCTTGTTCCATGTCAGTCACTCAAATGTTCCAACATCTCTTCTCAAAAAAAAAAAAAGAAACTCAAATGTTCCAACAAATTGTTCTAAATGTTCCCCTCGCAAAAGAACAAATTGTTCCAACACATCAATTCAAATGTTCCACGTCAATCACTCAAATGTTCCAACAAGTTTGTTCAAAATTTTCCACCCAAAAACACAAATTGTTCCAACACATAAATTCAATTGTTCCAACCAACAAAACAAATTGTTCCAAGAGTATAAACTGAATGTTCCAAGAAAAGGGAAGCAAATGTTCCACCAATCTCATCGTGGCACGGCGGAGCAGGCAGGGCCATGGCGCGGTTGCAGTGTAGGTTGGGCGGAGGAGGCGGGCCTGGCGGCGATGAGGCCAGGCAGAGGTGGCAAGGCTAGCTGGGCTGCGGCGAGGGCGAAGGAGGAAAGGGAAGGAGGGAGGAGACTAGAGGGAGGTGGCAACGAGGGCGGCGCGCCGGTGAAGAGGAAGAAGGCGCGGGAAGCACCAGGATGGGGAAGGGGAGGCGGGGCGCATGGCGGCGCGTCGAAGGGGCAAGGACGTGGACGGCTCGTCAGAGGGGGCAAGTACGTGAGCGGGGCGCCGGGGAAAGAGAAAGGGCACAGGCGGCACTGGGGAAGGGGAAGGGGACGAGGGCGACACACGATGGAGAAAAAAGAATACTAGCCATTGAAGGAGAAGTTGCACGAATCTCCAACACTATGTGCCCCAGCAGCTCGAGGAACCGAGTGCTGTATAGGAGATTCTCTATCTATTTCAGCCTCTGGTTCTTGAGAAACTGAAATTGAATGCAGGCACACAAATCGGCCTGCATTGTATACAGCTGGGCCGTGGTCCACGAAAGTCTAGAATTATTGAGTCGTGAGATGTGCAGAACCCTGCCGGAACACCATATGCATTCTGACTTCCCTTATAGACAACATTGAAACTTTAAAATCCTAGAGCTGAACAAGTACACCCCTGTTGCGCACCCCGAATGACGATGATCTTATCTATTGGTAGGTGGCATTGTATGTTTTTAGCCATGGTGTAAATATTTGAGGAATTTAACATATGTGGTGTATCGAAAGGTCCATGACACTATTGGATCCAAAAACATCCGAAGACCCTAAGGCCCTGTTGACAAATTTTAATTCACAGATATCCAAAAAAGAGGGACAGATTTTTAGCCGACTATAGGAGTCATTGTAATCCTATTAGTCAGGTTAGCCCAGGGACTAGTGTCTCCATCAACAATTAGTCCAACCTTCAAATAGGCACCTAACTGTTAGTTCAAGAATAATCGTTCCCTAGATCCAAATAGGGCCGAAATGATGTGCACAACGAACCTTTTTTTATCACCAACCATGTTAAACATGCAAAAATAAAAGGTTAATATATCACTTATCTTGATGCAATCAAAATGAATGTGTTCACAATAATAACGAGCCAGCGTTTTGCGTTGTCTGCTTTTCTTTTAAAAAAGAAAATTGCACTGATATTAAAGAAAATTACATCCTTTGATTACAAAATTTCTCTACAGAGCGGCCCTTGTCTTTGGGCCAGGCTGGGTCTGCCCCTATTGACCGGCGCAGTTCATTGAGGCTGTGACCGAGCTTGCAGCGCTGCGGCCTGCTAACTTTCCTGCGAGCTACATCGCGGGGTGGGCTCGCCTACCAAACAGTGGATGGCAAATGACCAACACAAACTGTACAGCTGACTAGCAATCCGATTGGCATGTGTGTATGTGTGTGGATGGTCTTGACGGTGCACTAGGCCGTCTTGGAGGTCGACCATACGTCGCTCCGAGGTCCTAGAGGCAATGAGTCTTCTAACCTCCGGTGACTACATTGTAGGCTGGGCTCGGCTAGGGACGTGAGGTTATAGCAGAGGGAAAAATGCTGAAAAAAAAAGAAATCAAGAGTCTCATTGACGTTTAAAGGACCCACTCTCGGATGGCTAATGCTCCCTCCATTCTAGAAAGATTTCATTTTAAAGAGTTTGAGAAATTAGTGATGGACTAGCCATGCTGCTCTTCATAAAAAACTTCGTGGATTTGTTTTCGAGATGGTGAGAATCGAGGCGGTAAAAATACAGTCTTTGAAGAAATGATTCGAGCTAGAAATGAAGTCATTTTGGGATGGAGGGGTAGCTTTCTGACGCAGCCATTAGGTCAAGGCATCGTACAAAATCTTGAAAGTAACGCACTGAAAGAAGGTGCAGTGCTGTGTGTCCATACTTTCTGACCACCGCTCTACTATCGAGTCAAAAATCAAAGATGAATAACAAAAAGTCAACATGAATGGTGCAATTGCTAAAAATGGCTAGATATTTCCAAACTGCCCATTAAGACCGGTCTATTTCTGGGTGGAATCCAGACTACCAACACGTGCATATGCACCGCGACTCCTGCAATACGAACGTTAACAGTCCTTTTAAATAGCTATGGCAGTACGAACGTTAAGGGTCCTTTTAAGGCGAGTGTGCCCGATGCTAGCGAGTCCCAGCTTGATACATTTCACTTAAAACATCGACATCACTTGTTACCGACCGCAGGCGAACGAGAAGATCAAGTACCGATGACGAAGAGAGATCCATGGACGTGGAGACAGGTGCCAGCGCAGCGGAGGGAGTGACGGCAGCGAAGGCAGCACCACCCTTAGAGACGGTGGCGGCGAATTGGAAGGCACCAGCCGCGATGGTGCTGGTGCAGATGTTCAACACATGGATGGTGCTGCTGTCCAAGATGGCCATTGGCACCAGCATGTTCGTGTTTGCGCTACTGGCCTACCGCAGCCTATTTGGTGCCGCCGTCATGCTTCCCTTTGCGCTCCTCCTAGAGAGGTGTGTGATGGAGCAACTACACCATCGAAAGACTACCTTTTTTTCCGAACAGCGCTCTCATTGGTTGTTTCTTCGTCCATTCCGCAGAGGGAAGTGGAAAGAGATGGGCTGGTCCGCTGCTGGATGGATCTTCCTCAATGGGTTCATCGGGTACATATGTTTAGTTTTATGATGTACCTAATTCAAAGCAATTTTCAGTCTTCACCCCTTAATCTTAATTAGTTCCAATATATTTTGTATGTAAACATGATGAAGTTATCGTACTACAAAACCATTTATTTCCACACTTTCTTCCATGCGTGCAATCTAGACATTCGTATTCAATTCATAGCAAAAAAAAAAGATAATCATATTCGATAGTAATATATTGATACCAAACGTATTTAGTATCATCTGTTTTGAAATGTCACTTATTTTGGTATATTTCATTTAAGTACCATGTAGATATGCTGTTCCAATGAGCCTGTACTATTGTGGCCTGCGGGACACGACGGCATCGTATGCTATCATCTTTCTGAACCTAATCCCTCTAACGACCTTCATACTCTCCCTTATGTTCAGGTAGGGTTTCTCAAAAGTTGTAGCGGGGAAGCATAGCGGAATAATAGCTCAATTTTTTTTGGTGTTACATTATGATCTTGTGTCCGTTTCAAATTTGTAACAACATATATTCAAATCCTCATGGGGTTCACCCTTAAGAATATATTGGAATGTCCTGTAGATACAAGTCCAAGTCCAAACTTAAGCGAACCCATATTTTTGTCCCCCTCAAAAAAATCTAAACTCTGACATAAACATATGCATCATAAACATAGAATGGAGGCATTGCGAATTGGGAGCATAGCCGGATCACTAAAGATCGCAGGAGTTGTAGTATCCGTCGGAGGCACAATGCTCATCACCCTCTACAAGGGGAAGATGCTTTTCACCTATGGAACCCTATTCTCCACCAGGCAAAGAAAGACGATATGGAAGTTGGCAGCAATCAGCTGCGGGGGACGATTTCGTTGGTGGGCAGCAGCTTCACACTTGCTAGCTGGTACCTAATTCAGGTAATTGGGACAAGCCGTGACCAAATTTTAATTACTATTTGTAGCAACAAGATTTTGGCTCAACTGCGTATGGTGTTTTCCGACTGTGATCGCAGTCTAAGGTTCTCAAAGTATATCCATACAAGTATTGGTCGTCCATGGGAACATGCTTGGTTGGAGGATTTCAGACAGCAGTTGCTGGAGTAATAATGAGGAGAGACGAGAGCGCTTGGAAGATAGGATGGGATATAAACCTCGTCACTATCATTTACTCGGTAACTCATATCTTTTCTACTTTATCAGAAAATTAAACGATAATTATCTACACAATTCAAGGTTGTTCCAAACATATTTTTAGTGATATAAGAGGATGCTCAGGAATGGTACTCAAAACATGGTTTTTATAATCTGGGTTCCACTATACTTTTTTATTTACAACGGACTGTTCTACTAACATTTGGACAATAGCAAATAAAACTGTCCGGGGGAGTATTTTGAATTTTGAAAGCGGGTGAGTTGGATTTATTTCTTGGACACGTTTTGACGGATATATATTCCAAGGTTTAAGTCGTTGAAATTTTCAAAATATGCACTGCAATCAACTTGCAAAGTAGTTAACGTTACACCATCTTGTGGTTACAGGGGGCATTTGCAACGGCGGTAAAATATAGCCTGAACTCGTGGGCTGTGGCTAATAACGGTCCGGCGTATCCTCCAATGTTTACCCCATTATCAGTAGTCTTCACTGTTGTGTTAGGTACCATCTTCATCGGAGACGAGATTACGGTAGGAAGGTGAGCTGCCCTCTTTGATTTGTTTCTTGCTTGAGACATACCTTCATATGCCATCTCTCTCAAATTCGTGAGCAGGATAACAAGTGATGATAATTTGCAAGAATTAAGATGAATTGATGACAACTAAGACCTGATTATTCCATTGTACAATTAGTAAATGGCCTTTTTGCAACAAGTGACCAAATCCCTTTCCTTTCTTTTAAATATGCAGCCTCATCGGCACAACAATGGTGATTGCTGTTGTTTTTAGCTTTGTTGCCGCCTCCTCTTGCCCTAGCCGCCAGGGGAGCCACCGCCTCCTCCACCGCCTTTGGCCCCCCTCCCTTCCTCCCTCCGGCAGATCGCCGAGGGCCGAAGCGAGCGGGGGTCCCATCTCTCCAATAATTTAGTCTAGATCGAGTCCTAGATCGAGTTCTAAATTAGGGTTGTGTTCTTCCCATGCTAAGAGTTTTGGTATTGGGGATTTGTTTCCTCCTCTTCTTCTCCGTCGACGGCGAAGTGGAAGGGTGGATTTGGTCTCTCCATGGCGGCTCCAATGAAGGTGGCGGCGGCGACGTCAACAACTTCATGACGACATGGAGAATCAGGTTTCCGGACGGCGACATGGAGGCGGGGATGATGTCGCCGCCATGGAATAAAATTCTCCGGGCCCTTCTCCGTTTTGTCGTGATTAGATCCAATCATGATGGAGGCCCAGTGAGATCTTGGGGTCTAGTTTCTCTTCTTCTTCGGTGGCAGAAACAAGAAGGGAGACATGAGAAAGAAGAGGATGCACAATTTCGCCTACAGGAATGTTGGCCGCCATTCATGGGTTTGTGGCACTACTTCTGGTTGAGCCGTCTATGGCGCACGAAGGCCACTTGCCTGTGCGGTCATCCGTACGGACCGTCACACAGGTTTGGAATTGAGTATTGGAGCTACATGTTGAGTGCTCTTGGTTGTAATCTCTTTGTTTTACAGAGTGTTTGTAACTTGAGGATGTACTCAACTTTTTAATATAACTCTTCTTTCTACGCAAAAAAAAAAAAACAATGGTGATTGCTGGCCTCTACGTCTTCCTCTGGGCCAAAGGAAAGGAGTTTCCTGAAAAGTGAATATGTCAGAGCGTACCTAGAACTAGTGCTGTCCAAACGGGCGGCCCAATCCGGCACCGATTTGAACCTGTGACCTGCTGTTTTGGATGGAAGTGCCTTACCATCAGGCTACATTGCATCTTTTAATCATTTGTTAAACATATATTCTATTTAATATATAATAAACGGGACGGGCCGTCCGTCGTGCCCTACCCTTGTCCCAAACACGGCCCTCAACCTCGTGTCGTGCCGGCCTGGGCCCGAAATTGAACGGGCCATGCCGTGCTTTGGTCGGGCCAAACTTTGCGGGCTTCGTGTCTGCCCGCTTAGCCCGGGCCATTTGGACAGCACTACCTAGAACCTATATACAATTGTATCCCCAAGTGTTCCTAAAAAAAAAAAAATTGTATCCCCAAGATCTTGATGCCTTCTCTTTCTCTCTCTCCAAGAAATTACATCATAGAAAAAGGTCGCCGAGCATACATTATGGGTCAGACACCAACAACGCAGATAACCTTTTTTTTAAATAATGGGAAAAATAGCATCCCGACTTTGGCCTCACAAGAAGGTTACAGCCGCCAACATAACACACACAACCTACATTGGAAAAAAAAAACACAGTGAATCAATGATGCAACGTGATCGAACTCACTTTCTAAACAGTGAATAATCAACACAAAAATACAGTAAATAAATGTATTGAACATTCCTGATCGGTTGGTGTGGCCATTATTGTATCTTGTGAACCCTGGTCTAAATATTTAAGGAATTTAACAAACAATTAGTGTTGGCATGCTTCTCCCACAGAGAAACTGTTGGATCAAAAAGCATCCCAAGACCCCAAGTGATGTGCGCAATGAACCACTTTCCCACATAGCATATTAAACATGCAAAAATAAATCTTAATCATCTATCTCTCATTTCGGTTCCATCCAAATGAACATTTGCAAGGAGCTTATGTAAAAATCGGGACATGCTTTCTTCAGTCCTCTTCGCTAGTATTTTACATAATCACAGGTAGTATGATGATAAAATGGGGTGAACTACGGGCGCGTTCGTTGCACCTCCCTCTAAAGTTTAGACTTGTCACATCAAAGAGAATCTTACTATTTAAGACTATTTTCATTCATTTAATGACAAACCCTATGTCACGACCCTCCCTCTAAATCACGAGACGAATCTAATGAGCCTAATTAATCTATGTTTTGCTACAGTGATGTTACAGTAACTATCTTTTAATCACACCTTAATTATTTTCATTAGATTCGTCTCGCGAATTCGAGCGAAGTCCTGAAATTAGTTTTGTAATTAAACTTTATTTGTAACTACAATATTCATTACAAAAACCCTCTAAAGTTTAGACCCCATGCAACGAACGCGCCTTACATAAATGTGAGGCAGCTGCTTCTTGTGTGTCAAATTTTGTGCCCAAAAAAAGTCAGCTGTTTAGATTCTACTGCTATTTCCGTGTCCTCATTTGTTTGTATGCTCTTGTAGACTAGTTGTTGGCAACAACTGTCAGCCTGTTCGGTTGAGCTGAAGTGGCTGGGCTGGAGCGCTGGAGCGCTTTTGGCCCACCAGTCAGCCACCCAGCAGCCCGCTAAAATCAGCCGCTGCCAGCCCAGCAGTGGCTGGATCCAGCGAACCGAACAGGGCCTGTAAGTTTGTAACCATGTATGTCATTGGAATCGACTCATGATAGTAAATAAACCGAAGGGAACACTGTTCAGTGGTAACTATAAGAGTTGTAAGATGTCAAACTTTTTCAACAGGTCACGCGTTAGCCACACTTGTCCAACCAAAACCAAGGAATGGAAAACTATTACATTAGCGATTTCGAAAACCTTTGAAAACCAAACGAAAAACTAGTAAAAAACCGAGACCGCTACAGTACACAGGCTTCTATCGAACCGAAACGGTTTTACCAAAAACCACAGTTATCGACTGGTTTTCAACGGTTTCTCATTCACTGACCAAAACTCACTTGTGATTAACATGCGAGACAAGAAGAAAATGTTATGGTTTTTAGTTTGTTGATTTTTGAAACAAAGTTTTGTGGTACGATGGACAATACTCCAGCCCGATGGGGCATTTTGGACAATTTAGATAAATCTGAAAATGTTTTGGACAATGTAAGTGCTCAAAGGGGGAAAACAGCGGCATCGTTGTGCTCCAAACCTCAGTCTATCGATCCCCACTTCGCCCCCGCCGCCGCCGCCGTCGCTGCTCCGCCCTTCCAGAGCGTTTCACCTCCACAGGCGCCGCATGGGTGTGTGCCCGTGCGCCCCTTACTCCCTTTAGAAGCGCAGGCCACCGCCCGGCGTCGCAGTGCCTCGCGCCGGCCGGGACTCAGCCGGAAACCGCGGGGTCCAACGTCCGGATCCACCACGATTCCACCCCTGGTAAGTGGTCTTCGTTCTCTCGGCTCCTTCTCCATTCGCGCCGGCGTGGGTTCCGCTTTCGCAATCCGCGGCACGCCTCGATTTCTCTTCCATTATGTTCGATTTCTTCATCGACGATTGACCCCCTTTTTTTTTTTGTTTGTTCAGCCTGAGATGGCGTCGTCGTCGAGGCCGTGCACCGGGCAGGACGGACCTGTTGCGCCCGCCGTCACCCCCTCCGGCACCGGCGTTCTGCCTGCGGACGCCATGTATGAGATCCTGCTGCGTGTGCCGGCCAAGGCGCTCTGCCGGATGCGAGCCGTGAGCCGATCGTGGCGGCGCCTCCTCTCTGACCCGCTGTTCGCCGCCGCCCACGCTGCCCGCCGCCGGGAGCCACTCTTCATCGCTTCCAGTTACAATGTGCACGGGAGTGTCGTTGACATCATAGATCTGTCCGGGCAAATTGTTAAGCGGGTGCGCCTCAACAAGGACAACAGAGTCTTGATCATACCTCAGGATCTTGTCTTTTTCTTTAATTATCAGAGCCGGTTGGGCTGCGTGATCAACCCGGCTACTGGAGCGGCAGAGTTATTACCCTTCAACCTGGCAGAAGAGCACACCGCTCGCGGTTTGCACCGGTATGATTACTTTGAGGAGGACCAGCTTCTGGGCGGGCAGGTTGCTAGCACGGGCGAATACAAGGTGCTTCGAATGCTATCACCCCTACGTTTTGTGTGCCTGAGCTGTGTGAGGTTTGTACTCTTGGCAGTAGCAGAGATGGTGATGCACGGTGGAGGGGAAAGCAGCCTCCTCCAGACCATTTTATGATGGAGGATTGGAACAGCGTGGTCATCGACGGGGTAGCATACCTGTCAAAGTTGAATCCACATCATGGTCTCGCCTCACTTAACCAAGCTATCAAACAAGACTGGATAATGTCATTCGATCTGGAGGAGGAGGAATGGGGGACGAATATCCGGGGACCCAACTTTCATGATAATAATGGGGCAGCAATGTTCAATCAGTCGATTCGGATGCAGCTTACATTAGCGAACCTGAATAGCTCCCTAGCTGTTGTGCATGGCCCGGTTAATTTTATAAATGTCTGGATTCTGAAGGACATTCAGAAGGGTCTATGGGTCAAACAATATAGCCTGCAAGTTGAACGACATCGTGGATTTTATCATGTGCAACCCTTGTTGGTATTGGAAGATGGGAGGATAGTCATACACAAAGATGGTACTGGATTGTTACAGAGTTATGATCCAAGAACTAATACTTCCACCAATTTGGTTCATAGGAACCATTATTCTGCAATTAACATTTACACTGGAAACCTATTGACCTTAGAGTGATCAGAACCAATGATGTGAGTATTATTAAACTACCTTTCTCTAATGTTGGCTGTGTGTCCTGGACTTAATAGATTGTGCTGGAATCAGTATGAGTAGTTCGTCTGTTCTGTTTAAACTTTAAATATTGTGTATGGCACGATGGATGAGTTAATAATGTTGATGTTTTGTTAGTATTTCCATGAGGACATGAGGATGACATTTCATTATTTTTGAAAGAACCCACACACTTGTCTTGTTTTCAGCTAGTGGTGTTTTTGCCAATTTGACTTCTAGTTTTCACTGTTTCATGGTCATTTTTAATTATACATGTTTATCGTTTTTCTGTATATGGCACACCGCTGACCATTCACCATTTTGTGGTCGGGCCAAGTATTTGAAATTTTCAGGCCTGTTTCACATACTAACCCTTGTCGTATTGATTTTCCTCCCACATGTAGAGCACCTTGATTTCAATATGTAAGCTGCAGAAATGTTGGTTCTATTTCAAACTGGTAGGATCGTAAAATGCTTAGGTAACAAAAAAAAATCCATAATATTACTGTTCTGTTATTCTTCGTGTAAAGTGTCGTCTTCTTTTTGCTTGCTTCAGATGACAGCTTTAGTGTTAGGATTCGAATTGATCCAATTCTTATCAGGAAGTCTCAAAATTATATGCCTTCAGTCCTAAGCAGCCTTGTCGTACGCAAGTAACTGAAGAACACTATGAGCTGAGTTTTAGAATTTTGATGATATACTGTCAAATTTCCATGGATAAAAATATCGGTTAAGGAACCTACTGATCAACTGGAACCTGGACCTGAGAGACTATCTCGATGTCTGAACAGCCTCCCAAGTCCAATGTATTTACTTTGACATGTGGATGACATACTTCATCCTTAGTTGGTAATAGAGCTGATTTTACTGAATCGTCAGAGCAGAAATCCACCATCTTTCCCTTGTTTTCAGCATTCTACTCTGTTTGATATCATGTTTCCACTGTTCCATGCCCACTCTGAGTATCACGTAGAATTTGTTTCACATATGCCGCATGACTGAGCATCCTACTTTTGTGGATTGCTTAAGTAGTCAAAATTTTAACCGAAATATTTCATACACCTCTACCATAGTTACTTTTCCTTCCACATGGGCATACCTTGAGTTCATTACTTTAGCAACAAAATGTCATGCTGTTGTTGGTATGACGATAGTCGGGTGGGCAATTTATGTGTCAGCATTATTGCTCTTCTGGTATTGTTCTTCTAGACTTCATTTAATTGTTGTGGCTTTGATAACAGCTCCAATTTGTGGAACTAAATCCAAGTTGTAAACCTCCAAAATTGAATTGTTTTGCTTTGAACTATGCTGCTTACATATAGGAATTCAAAAGATTCCGGCTTCAATTGTGGAGCGCGAAGTGGACAGCAGCATTGCTTCACATATGCCCACCATTACTATTGCATTTTGCATTATAAACTTGTTGAATCATCGCTCTGATGTCTCGGATTGCATGGTGTTTGTTTTTCTAGTCATGTAGTTGCTGCCTTGTGTCTGGTATCATGTACATTTGCACACTTGTAAACTCATGTAATCATGATTACCCCTCTGCATAAAAGGCTAGTGGTAGGCTGCAACTTTGAAAGCTCCCATCGCTGCATTTCGGAGAATCAGAAGTTTCAGTATGAAACTCAGCTTGTATCAAACTACGGACATCTGTCTACTTTTATCAGTCCAAAAGATGGTTTTGCCATAATGTGATTTGTCAGTCAAATGAAAAAAAATGTGATGTATATATTGGCACGAACATTTCTGCAGAAAAAATGGTTGTCCTAATAAATCTTTTTAATTATTTGCATTAGGATTCTATATGTTTGTTTTTTTCGAAGAAAAATGTTTCAGTCAATATTCTCATATATTCAGGCCAGGTTCCGTTCAGTTGATATTGCCGGTGCAGTTGGGTCCGTTGCCAAAAGTGGCCCTTACACTACAATGAGCCTAACAGGCTGGGTTCGGGTTTGAGCCGGGCCAGAGCAATTTGTTAAGGCAGAGCACGCAGCTAGAGCTGACGAGCATGTTCAACTGGGAAGAGCGCAGTTCACCCCACTGCCCGGTCAAGCAGGGAAGAATCGTTTTCCCTCCAATCATCCAAAAATCAACTCACCCGATCTCTGTCTCATCTGCTCTGCCAGATCAAATGTCCAACCCTGCCAAGGTGGCATGTTCCTTCACTGGACCAGTAGCGAATATTCTGTATAGGAAGTATAAAAGAAATGGAGTAGCTAAATTGAGATGATGTAAAGAGCACTCAAGCTGATTAAATTAACCTGTACCATGCATAAATCAATCTCGAAATAAAAAAGGAATAATCAGGAATCACCAGCAAGAGACGAGAAATGGAAAAAATCATCATCCAGCAATCACCACAAGAGCAGAAGGTTGAGCAAGCAACGCCATGGCATCAAATGGAAATCAAAAAATCAAACTGCTCACTCGTTCCATTCCGTGATCTGTACTTCGTTCAACAAATAATCGTCATTGATACAACGATGAGTGTAACAACTATTACAAGCAACCAAGGAAGAGCCTGATCAGGACGCCGCGAGGCCGCCGGCGGCGCAGTGGAAGCCGCAGCGGCAGCGCGGGCTCTCGGCAAAGTTGCCGAGCGGGAACGACGCGGCGAGCGGGCCGACGAGGAAGTTGAGCTGGTCCCCGGCGCGGTCCACCTCGCTGACACCTAGCCACACGAACAGCACCTTGACGCTGACGCCCTCCAGCGCGCGGATCGAACCCGCCCGGGCCACGCCGGCGATGCGCTGGTCGTACCGGGCCACGTACCGGCCGCCGACGCGGAACTCGCAGCCGCCGCTGCTGGAGAAGAAGACCTCGAAGGAGCCGTCGGGGCGGAGCTCGTACCGCTGCACGCCCTCCGGGAGGATGCCCCGCGGGAGGTCGTACCGCTCCAGCATCTCGTACGCCGTCGGCGTCGTGGAGTTTCCGGACGAGCTCGCGGTGGCTGAGCCGGCGGCCGCAATGAAGACGATGAGGAGGAGGAGGCAAAGACGGTGGTTGGAGGCCATGGCTGCTCGTCTTGGGTTGCTGCTGAGGTGATTGATGGCTTAGCTTGTTTGCTTCCTTGCTCTTAGAGACGATTTATCGAGTCCAAGTGATGGCTAGCCTCTCTGATGAGTGATGCTGTCAAGGTTTGTCATAATTATTGGATGAGCAGAATTGTTTAAAGGGCATATTGTTGATGATTTGCTTTCTTTCTTCTTTAATTTGACTTGCTTGTGTTTGGGTAAATTTTCTTTTCACGAAAGCTAAATTTTGCCCAGGCAGAACAGAAGCTCCGCTCACCCGAATTTTGACGGACTTAGCTCCAAACTCTGGCAAAGACTCTGGTCAAGTTAATTTTCGGGGTTGCGGCCAGAGTTCATGGCTCAGGGCTCAGTGGAGTTCGACAGTCTTAGATGTGACAGAAAATGATCCTTTTTTAGATAAATTATTGTTTTTTATACAATGCCGAATCTAATGTTAGCTATTTGGTTTCAAATAGCCGTAGACATGTGGCAAAATATTTACCGCAAAAGCTCCTGCTTGCAAGATCATTAAAAACCTCTTTATGAAAGGTATCTAAAAGTTGGACCTTTATGTACACGTGCATTTTCCAGAGTTTTTTTTTTATCTCAACTCTTTTCCTTTTATGTGTTTTGTAATGAGTTTCCAAGATACAAATTTGGAGTTTGCATCGAATATTTCCCCATCCAAGATGAGTTGACTCTGCCAAATAGCCGGTGAACAACGTGGCTGAAATAGTAACTAGGCAACCTTTTCCGCGCATCACTAGTTTTTCTTTTAAGGATAAAAATTAATTTGTTGACCAGGATGATGCCCATGTGTTCTCTAATTTAAAGTTGTATCAAGCTAACCTGATCCATCAAAAGGGATAAAATTCCTTTCCTTTTCTATCTAGATTAATGAAAAATTTAGGAGCTTTTAGATTCTCTTTTATTTTCTTATGCATGCCTTAGAGTCCATGATGATTTTATAATCTCGATTTATGGGACAACTTCTATAATTTCACCATTTTCTTAGATGTTATTGATTTTTGGAATGCCAATACATTGCTTATTTACATAAAGTGATATTGATATGTTCAGGTGAAAGTTGGCAAGAAGGCCTTCATTCTTGGTTGATTATAATTATCTTTATTAAACAATCATAAAACTAAATACATTAGTTTTATATAACTATCGATCACTCTAGACATGGTTTAGCAAACAAAATTAGGTGGTTCATTCGAAGAAAATGCAAAACAGCAATTTAATCAGATGAATTGTGGCAGCTCATTGTTGTTTCTTGCGCAAAGCATAATAGGACTCACCATTTTGTTGTTTGACGATTATATTCGTAATCTAAATGACCTCCATCTTTGTTTATTCAATTACACTGGCAAGCATATGTTGTTTTTACCTAAAATTGTACTACTTCAAATTGCCGAAGGGGGAAAATTTACAGGGAAAGTTAGATTTATGTACAATTAGTATCAATGTCTATGTACTTTCCATAGCTCAACTCTGGAAGAAAAAAATATTTGCGCTCAAATTAACTTACTTTTTAAAATGTGACGGCTGCATGCATGCACTTGGGGCACAACTTGGGGCGAGAATGGGTTCTTGAGAATGGAGAAGGACATTTCTGACAAGAGGGGCATGTGTGGCCTTGCCATGCAGCCGTCCTACCCGACTGCATAGGAAAACTATTGATACCTCAGGCTCATATGCATCCACACAAAGCCGATACATTTATGCCACTTGTATAGTAATAGTCTGTTCATATAAGTCTGTAAAAGTTGTGTTGTACGAACCTGTTATGAAATTTACATTAAATAATAATGCAAACTTGGGTTCAGTTGATGGAATGACTGTTACAACCTTGGAGCTTTGGAGTTCTATCATGTTTAGCAACTTTGCATGAAAATTGACAAAATATACAAGAAATTCGACAGTATACTAGAGCTTCCATTAGTTCTAATTTGCATCCTTTTGTCATTTTCAGTGTATGGAAGCAACAGGTGAACTTGTGCTGTCATAAGCACACTTCAATCATCCTCTTGTTTTTTAATCATGTTTCTGAACAGTCTGTCATCTTTGTTTGGAATTAATGCGCCATGATCGAATGGGGCTGTTAAGATATGATATAGTCCATCTTTAACGAAATGCTAGCTTGCACAGATAAGATAGAATAAGAGTTGTTCCAAAGTTTCTTATAGCAAACCTATAGTTGATTGCACCTGTTAATTTGCTTATGCACTCTTTTTTGCTTTTTGCTTTTGATGTTCCAGGTTATCTAGTTCGTGGATTCATGCTACAGGATTCGCCTTTTTTCTAGAAAAAAAAAATGTTTCTAGGTTGAATATGTCATAAAGATAAATGTTTACATGTTCTGTTGGATTCCCACGTTATTTTTGTATCGAAATTGACATTAATATAATATAAATGAATACAGCCCAAAGGTAACAGTGCAAGGAGCAGTTACAATCCTCATTATATTTATGTATAAACTGAATGTCACCCATAAATTTTGAAATATTTCTGCGTACGCATACATAGGAGCAGAGCATCTTTGGCCTTGCATGACAATATGTAAGGCACAAAACCGTATAGAGTGACTGTGCTCATTCAAAACCACAAAGAAAAATGTATATGTCCATTCAAAAGTTCTCACCAATAATCAAACACCTTTATTATTATTAAAGCCATTGTTCCTGAAGAGAACAGAAGCACTTTCCTCATAACTATGATAACATGCTCTAGGTGTAGTTACATGCCTCAATCACACTCACGCGTAAGCAATTAAATACATTCTGAAAGGTTTCTGCGTGCGCATACATAGGACCAGAGCATCTTTGGCCATGCATAAAAATATGTAAGGCACAAAATCGTATACAGTGACTGTGTTCACTTACTGAGTGCATAGCTCGATGAATACTTGGTGGCAAAATCAGCAATATTTTTGTCAGAGCACCCTCCTTTCTGCATTACATCCTTGGCCTTTTGCATCCACATAGTGGCATTCGTCCTGTACTTATCCTTGCTGTCCCCATCCATCACCTCCCTGATGCGCTTTTCCACCTCTTCTCCAGTAACCAAGCCTTTCTCATCCTTGTGCACCCGTACGCCCATGCCCCATAAACTCTCCATGTATTTCGAAATGGTTTGCTGGTCTGCCCAATGTGGTATTGCCACCATGGGCACACCATTAACCATTGCCTCCAATGTCGAGTTCCATCCGCAGTGTGTGAAGAAACAGCCTGTATGATCATAACAGATTAATCTTTGTAGAAAATATCACATTGTTACTTTTGAAACATAACCAATTAGGTTATTATTTTGTTTGGTTTAAGATAATTTTGCAAACCTGTGGCTTTATGTGCCAAGACCTCCAGCTGGGGACACCAAGAAACAATGAGGCCATGTTCATTGCACTTGTCGCGGAGTTCATCGGACAGCTTGTGTTCCTCGTTGGACCTCACGACCCAAAGGAATGGTTTGCCGGATTTGCAGAGTCCCCTGCCAAGCTCCTCCAATTGAGCCGCGTCGTAGTCGGAGACAGTCCCGTAGGACACAAGCACAACGGAACGAGGACTCTGCTTGTCTAGCCAAGCCATACAGGATACAGTGCTACTGAAGAGGTTGAATCCATATGTCTTGTTATCTGGCAGACGGCCGTCGTCAAGGTAGAAAGATGGCAGCAATGGGCCGATTGTCTTTGCGCGCCATGTTGCCTCCATGTAATCTGCCTCCTGCTCATGTGTCAACACAGGAAATGTCTCAACAATTTTTTACATTTATTGTAGGAAACCAGAGTATGGGCAAGCGGCACAGCAATTGACTCTTGAGCAAAACAACAAACAGGTGCGGGGCATGGTCCGGATGGCCTCACCTTGGGCTCAATGTCGCGGAACGAGTTGACGAGCACCTCGTCGGCGTCCTCTAACCCTTCGAACTGCCTAATCAACGCTTGAAGAAACACCGGACACCAGTCCGGCTTCGCTGCGAATGGCGGCACGTCGTCGGGCCCGAGCTCGACGCCGAGCAGTCCGCGCTTGAACAGATCGCGGCCATCCGTCACGGGCAGCGGCAGCCGCCCCGCCCAGACCTCGCCGTAGACGAGGTCCACGGAGCAGGGCTGCGACAGGAACGCGGCGGTCGCGACGCCGGCGTCGCGCGCCACGCGCCGCGCCCACGGCAGGTGCGGGTCGTACACGAGAACGCGCACCGGCCGCCCTTCCCGCGCCTCGGAGCAGAGCAGCGCCGCCAGCGTCTCGGCGCCCACGGCCTCCAGGCTGCGCCAGTACTCGGACAAGTCCGGGCACGAGGCCGCGCCGCCGTCGTCGAAGCCATCGGAGATGGCGGCGACGCGGAAGGGCTCGCCGGGCGGCGGGGCGGTGGAGAGCACGTACCGGGTGGTGACGAGCGTGGGGCGGAGGCCGTGGTAGGCCAGGCGGCGGCCGAACTGGAGCATCGGGTTGGTGTGGCCCTGCGCGCCGGGGTAGGGCAGCAGCATGACGTGCGCGCCGCCGGCTTCCTCCGCCGAGGAGGAAATGGCAGCCGCCATCGCCGTAGTGCTCGTGCTTGTGTTCTCCATGTGGTCAGGTTGTTTGTGTTTTTTTCTTTTGGAAGGAAATTCGCCCACAAGGGGCTAAGGGATTCTCCATTACACTGGAAGATTCGATACAAATGCACATAGGCCCTTACATAAGCTATAAATTGCATCAAAGCCCGTGAGCAGATAAAAGAGGACATACAAAGAAATAAAAATTACAAACTGGTCCTCAAACGAAGATATCAGCAGACTACAGCAAACTCGCTGCCGCGGACATCCCCCTCGCCGGGAGAGGTGGTGCAGCAGAAGACTCGTACGCCATGCTTCGGACAGGGGCACCTCCATCCATGCCAGGACCAGACGGTGAGAAAGGCCTAACACCTTCAAATCACCGCGGAATGGATGGGCGAAAGGCCTCTCAGCATAGCATGCTTAACTCATCGGCGGTCCACTCAACGGCCGCTGCAGAGGCTGCAACAGAGGTAGGACAAGTCGTTGCCGTAGATCTTGATGAAGCAACACCGGGCACGACTGTGAAGGAGCACCCCAACCAGAAAAGGGGACCAGCACACAGAGGCGATCAACCCAAATCAGGGACCCCAAGTGCCCTATTCGTAGCATCAGCAACAAGCACTGACCACTAACAACTCTCCAGTGAAAATCCAGTGCATGAGAGAAAGGGGAGGGGATACACTCGTTGGGGAGGAGGCCAACGAGGAAAGCAAAAGGCATAACGCCTACAACCACTAGGGAAACCATAGAGGTAGAGCTCCTTACCGGCATCTGGAAGAACAAATCACCACCGTAGGAACGGCGATGGACAACGAAAACCAGAAAGGAGAGCTCAAACTAGACAAAAAAAGAGAAAAAAAACCTAGTAGCTACTATACAGGGAGGGTCCCTCACCCAGATCCACGCCGCCGGCAAGCCGGAAACGGAAGGGGAGGGGCCAGATCGGAGAGGAATCGGCGAACTCTGTTTTTCGCCTAGCTTTCTACTGTAGCATCGGTGGAAAGGATAGGTTGTTTGTGTTTCAGATATGCGTCAAATGAGAATGAGGCGGGCGTGTTTGGCCCGGCTTTTGGAAACAGCTTATTCGTGCTGCTACAGTAAAAAAAGCCAGAAAATGCACCGCAACTGCTGCTTCTTGCGGCTTATTCTGTCAGTGAACAGTAGAATCACTCAGTGGCAAAAGCCAAAGCAAAAGCCGGTGTAAAAGCGGCGCCAAACACGCCAGCGTTGGAGTAGAGTGGCGCGCAAGGTTCTTCGGTGGCAAACTTCCATCCAACTTCCCATCGCCTAATGTCGTTGACTCGTCTACTCAATCAATGTGGAGTACCAAAGCTGGTGGCAGCAATCCAAGCGGTGCTGCATGGAGGCTGCTTTGCAACCCGCACGCATAGATTTTTTTTTTCAACAAGGCTGGTTAATTGTTCCTCTCTTATTTATTTATTTATAAATTAATAAAGCACGAGTTCTTGTGACTTATGTCGTCTCCCTAAATATTCTATACCCACCAAATTTGAAATCTGAAATCTACATGACACCATCTTATCTAACCACAAGATTGGAAAATCACTCATGATATATGATATGAGTGGGTTTTTACACTTCATGGCACCATTTACAAATGTGTGTCATCAAGGCCTCCACTCGTACTTTTTTCACCCAGCCTCCCCACGGCACCCACGCAATCCCACCATATAATATCCAGGGATTCATATCGTCTACCTTTCCTTTTGTCCTTATAATCAAGACCTCTATCCTGTCGGATGCAAGCCACTACAACGCCAACTCCTTCGGCTTGCAGCGCGTCGACCACCATGGCATTCCTCCCTTGGCCTACTGGGTGTCAGCCACTACGACACCGTCTTCTCTGGCCTACAGCTTCTTTGGCCTACCGAACGCCGGCCAGTGCTGTGTCGGACATGGCCGGGGGAAGGAGAGCCGCGCCCCAAGAGGCTGCACCGGCTACACAGAGCCATGTTAAGAGGATATTTTGGCCGTGATATCGCACACATGCATCAAATAAGTATCATTATGGATCACTAAATACATTTACATATCATGCATATTTCGCATGTAATATATTTACATTTCATTATTCATGTTTATTTTATTCTTTACAGATTTGGTCGAAATAAAGATAATTTGACTTGAGGCTAACTGGAATTACAAATTTTTTAGGACAGAAGAACTACTAATTAAGGAACAGTGAAGTGTAGCAATAAGGTTACAGTTATATGTCAATCTTGAAATCTCCCTTTATGATGACAAAAGGGGGGGGGGGGGGGGGTGGAGAGAAGAAACAACATTAGCAAGATAGACTATTCGTCTTTCCTTCCAATATGACGGAAAAAGAAGGTGGCCTCAGATTTTGCAGATACTATCATACTCTTCTTGCATTCAACCGATGTCGGCAAATAACTCTGCAACTCATCACTGCCAAAAACCATGGGCAAGGTGCATGAAAATTAGGTGCATACAACAATTTGTGTTCGTAAGGGAGAACTATAAAAATAGGTTTCACGAGGAATAATATTGAGAAATGTGAAATAAAAATTGGAAAACCACTTCCCTAAAAAAATAGGAAAACCAAACATTTAAAAGTTATGACGCGTTACTCGTCATGTAGAAGCAGCAGAACTGTTAGGGAGAAGCTGATGCAACGAGTTATAACATCCACTATAAACGTTGGTGAAGTGAAAGCGAACACCAAACTTGAAACTTGATACTACCATATCCAGAGAAAGATGTCAAGCAAAGATGATGCACGGCTCACTAATGAATAAGATCTTGGATAAACTTAACCATTTCGCAGCAAAGGAATAACTTACGAATTTCTTTTGATAGAATATATCAGGACTATTGCATCCGCTTCAGATGGCATACTCGTCTGAAAATGGTATGAAAAGAATTTAAAAAGCAAAGAAACTTAAATGAAAAGAAACTCTGTTGGTCAGACATGATTAGGCACTAGGCAGCACCATTTTCTATGTACTCCGCTGGTCAGATATGATCATCCTTCGCCAAAAGAAAAAGAAAAAAAGAACAAATATGATCTTAACATTAAGGAACGCATTGCTATCTGTTTAAGCGCAGGCTGAGCTCCTGGCTCAGGACTAGGGCTGGACGAAAAGCTCGCAGCTTGCAAGCTGGCTCAGCTCGCTCCTAGCTCGGCTCGGCTTGGCTCGGCTCGAAAGCAAATGTTAACAAGTCAAGCTAAAGATCTAGCTCGTCTGGTTAACAAGCTAGCTCGAGCCAGCTCGTGAGCTGCTCGTGAGCCAAATGAGCTGAGAAAGATCTAGTTCTAAGTCCTATTTTCAATAATCTTAGTTCTCAAGACTATTGTGTGAATGTTCCAAATACTGAAGTGCGACGTTAATTTCTATTTGTAGCATAACTATGATTATTTGTATCTTAACCAACAAGAATTTAGACATAACATCTATAATTTTACACTGATCATCTACAATGCCCAGCTCGTTGAGCCAAACAAGCTGGCTCGCAAGTTTAATGAGCCAAGCCAAGCTAAGTTTTTAGCTCGCTTCGATAACAAACCAAGCCAAGCTAGCTCGTTAGACAAACAAGCTAGATCAAGCCAAGCCAAGCCGAGCTCGGCTCGCTCGACGTCCAGCCCTACTCAGGACGAGCAGGACGTGGCCGCCGTTGCCGTGGTGCAGGCGCTCGGGCAGCCAATGCTGATTTAGTTACCTGTAAGTTTGAGCTGCGGTGAACGTGTGGATTGTGGCACAATAAATAAGACCTGCTTGTATTAGCAGTGGATTAGTGCTCAAGGTTCTCTGTTCTGGGAGCTCGGAATTTTCCATGGACTGATAGCGATCGTGCGTGTAGTGTGCTTGTCTATTCGATGCATGTTTGGTGTCATGAGGAGTTTGTTAAACCTCTAATTGGTTATTGGTTTCGCACTTTCTCAAGCCTGTTGGATTTATGTGGTAATGTCCCATTAAGTCTGAAATTCCAAAAGGCACTTTATTTGATTGGAGTTATGTGTACATGTGAATGTGTTTGGGCTGGTAACGTTTGGCCATTAGGTGCATGCAAGATTAATGCAATTAAGTGGCTAATTGCTTCCTTTGCATGTCTTTTGTGCTGGTACGTTTTCACCATAACCATGCATGCAAGGTTAATGCAATTTATTGCAAATTGTTTAACGTGCATGGCTTTTGGTTTTTCACCTCCCGTGGACACATGAAGAGGCACAATCTCTTCTTCTCCCTTTGGCTAGTAACTATATAAAGGGAGGAAGAGTCTCTGTGATAATACACACAAATACAACTCCTTTTCATACTCACTCTGAACACAATAGTAGTTGCAAGACAAGCATCTTCGTCCCGACGTCTGCGTGCACAGGCGTTGGGAGAGCAGGCCTCCGGAACCTCGTCCCTCTTGCGTTCCTGCACCGGGATAGGAGGGCGATAAGGTTTTTAGGGAGCGCATAGCGCGACTGCTTGCTGGTGGTGGTGATCGACTACTTCCTCTTCATCACTTGAACGACTACTTCCACTACTACAAGATGGCCGAAACAGGAAACGGTGATGGTGGCATTCCCGCGGCGATTCCCATTGTTGCGCCCGCTCAGTATGTCGTCCTTCTCTTCTCGTTGTTTCTTGTGGCTCTTCCATTTCTTTTCAATAAAATAGACATGGTGATGTCTATACTTGTTTACTACGATCGCTATTTATCTTTAGTCATGCTTTTGATTTATGCCTTTATTTTCTGGATTAAATATTGTAGAATATTGCCTCTGATTCCAACAAAGCCAACTTATATCTGACCATGCTGGTCTGCTTCCTTCTAGAAGCAATAAGAAAAAGGCTCGGAAGGTCATTTCATATGAAGTCAAGGTTCGAAGCAATCCATAGATTTGTAGAATTGCAACATAAAAATTGTCATATTTACATAATTGAAATTAAAGATTAGGGTTAATGTTTTTAACAAAGTCATGACATATTGTTGTGTACAAATGTTGATTAGTATTTGCATGTGTCATAGCATTGTTTATTTAGTTGTCGGCTTTCTTAATTAAACACTTATTTTTGAAAGCTGCATCTATTTGGTATTCTAAGTTTTCATAACTTTAGTTTGACAGGTAGAATAGTATAATCTCTGAAATACCCTGTGGAAAATTGAGAACATATCTAGTGTTACCGCGTGTTACGGTGTTACCGTGTTACTAAAGTGTAAATAAAATTGCAACAAAAATCTGTATGAATAGATCTTGCAATGCTCTACCTTCATGCAAAATTTGAGATGCAAGTGAAGCTTGTACAAGAAGAAACAAAAAAGAGAAATCAGAATGTGAATAGTAACAGGTTGCGGGTCTGTGATGAACAGTTCCAACCCGCACTATTCACATGATGATTCCTCTTTTTTGTTCCTCCTTACACAAGTTTCGGTTGCATCTAAATCTTGGTATGATGGTAGATCATTGCAAGCACTATCCACACATATTTTTGTTGGAACTGTTTATGCACTTTTGAAGACGCTATTAAGAATGTTAACACGGTAACACCTAATGACGTTGTAACACTGGATATGTTCTCGTGGAAAATTGTATGATATATCATCTCTAAAAAAACAAAGAAGCACCTTCGAACCAGGTTAAAAAATATATTTTTCTTATGCACATGTCATGTTTCCTTATCTAGGACTTAACTCGCTCCTTTAGGATTATTATGCCAATTAACGGTGAAGAATACAATATTCTGAAGTAGGTTTGTAGTGATAAATTCATCGAAAAAAAGGTTTGTAGTGATAATAAATGTAGTAATCTGCGAGTGAGCCATTCACATTCCATTTGTTGCCAGTTAATACTATATTGTAAATTAATATTTGGAGCATAAGTCCCGTATTTCTGTACTGTATATATAGCATAATGAAAAAGACAAAGTGATTACGGTTTCTAACAATCACTCCCGTGGACGAGTAGAAAGTGATCGAGACTGGAGGGTCTTGATCGGCCTTTTCATTAGTAGGAAGCACAGTGGCGGAGCTGGACAAGAATTTTAAGGGGGGCCGGACGAACACGGTCAACATTAAGGTTAAAATGTTTGGCAAATGTTTTTGCAAATAAAAAAATTGGTAATTTTTGTGCCAATTTTTCACTATCCGCGCACACAACTAGCCATGATTCTATAGGTAACTAATTAAGTGAAGACCTTGTAGCTTCCTGAACATTATTTTAGTTGCATGGCAAATATTTTGCTTGTATGGAAAAAACTAGCATTTTTTTTACACTGGCATTATTTTTTCTTTTTGACGATCGTACTAGTACTAACAGTAAATTAAATTATACGAAAATAAATTGGTCTGTAAACATGCCGATGATGCCGTATGAACCTTTCATTTTGCATGCAACAGTCTGTAGAAAACTGAAGGCATGATCTCCCGTTGAACAATGTTCGCTTTTTTTAAGGGAATATTTGTTTTTTTGAAGCCTCTCCTACTGAGTACAGCTGTAGTATCTGTTCGTATGCGTACACACTCACTCACACCTCAACGCACACCTACACACACCCACGCACACGCCCAGTCCTACAACTACACACAGTGTCATCGAAGACTGCGTCCATCAAGAGATCGCCAAAGACCATCAGGCTCCAGCGCGCGACGAGTGACGTCGCATTCCCTTTGTGTCACTACGCATAGAGAGGCACCTGTAATTTATTAAGCGAACAGTGCAATGAACAGTACCAATGCTGGCACTATTCACTGCAACAGTACCACGGGTGCTGCGCTTCAAACCCGGGCTGGCTCAGTGCAACCATGTGCCACTGGCCACTTGCCCGGGAGAGCGCAGGCTTTAAGGGAATATTTGTTGTGCAACCATCGTGTATTGCACGGAGCTGCAGGCCCGGCCTTGGCCTTGGCCTCCACCTGTTGATAAAGCAGTCTAACGGGCCACCTGCTCCCAAGAGGCCGAGACTAGGCCTACAGACCGGGAATCAATAAAATCAGCCCACAGCCCAAAATCGGCCCAAAAACGGTTCGTTGTCTGCCTGTCTGCTTCGTGAGATTCGTCTAGCTTCTCCTGTCGTCTCTGCTCTTCCATCCATGGCGCTGCACAGCCGAGCCAGGCAAACAAAACAATGGGATACTCCTCAGTAAATTTCCCGTCGATAGGGGGGCCATGTCCCCTGTGGCCCCCCCCCCCCCCCCCCCCCCCAAGATCCGCCACTGAGGAAGCAGCGAAGAGCCGGCCGGTTCAGTCCCAGGAACGAAACTTGCGCGCTACTCGTCTACTGCCAGAGCCGCCGCTTTGAATGGACTGGACACGAGTCAAATCCATGCACATCACGTTGGGATCAGGATCACCTGCCTTCAGGCAGTTGAAGTCACACCGTGACTTTAGGCTCCATCCGCCGTCAAGCCATCCGGCGGCTCATACGCACGCAGACGAGCGTAGGAAGAAGTAAAGTTTTGGCGTAACAGTTAACGTACCTGAGTAGCATTCCTCAGGTTTTGGTTCGATTGTCGGAGCGAATTTTTAAAGATTTAACAACTTTATGCTTTCAGTGGTAGGTGATGTGGTCGTCGACAACGAGGTGTCAATAGTCACTTCATCAATTTCGAAGATTTGCTGGCTCGGTCTTTGTGACGTCCCGCCTCCACGAGGCCGGGCCCGCACGCCTGGCAGCTCTCTAGGATCTCAAGACTGTCCCCACAGACCAACACACGTCTTTTCTGCGCACTTTGTCCTCACTCGTGCACACCCGGGAACGACTTCCCGGTCGGTCACCCATCCCCAAATTGCTCCGGGCCAAGCACGCTTAACCCCGGAGTTCTTTCGAGATGAGCTTCCGGAAAAGAAGTTGCAACTGTTGGTATGAGTATTCTTATCAATCCTATTAAGCCCTGGGCCAGGATGTTACATTCTCACCCCCTTAGGAGATCGACGTCCTCGTCGATCAACCCCAGTCCAGGAACGTCCCCTCTTGGCCACGTCCGTGCGTCCAGTGCCAGCGCATGTGCCATGCTGTGTGACCACTCTGGGCCCACACCAGCCATGCGCACCATGCCTGAGCAACTGCGCCCACACGCGCCCGTGAAACCGCGAGGGTCGGCTCTGATACCACTTGTGACGTCCCGCCTCCACGAGGCCGGGCCCGCACGCCTGGCAGCTCTCTAGGATCTCAAGACTGTCCCCACAGACCAACACACGTCTTTTCTGCGCACTTTGTCCTCACTCGTGCACACCCGGGAACGACTTCCCGGTCGGTCACCCATCCCCAAATTGCTCCGGGCCAAGCACGCTTAACCCCGGAGTTCTTTCGAGATGAGCTTCCGGAAAAGAAGTTGCAACTGTTGGTATGAGTATTCTTATCAATCCTATTAAGCCCTGGGCCAGGATGTTACAGTCTTCGAAGTTGCTTATCTCGGCCTTCGAAGATGTTTATAGTGGTAGGGTTTACGTATGTGCGTTCATAAATATAAGTGTGTGAGCGTTATGAGTGTCTACTGTATAATAAAAAAAACAAACGTAGAAAGAACGATGCAGCAAGTCTTATCTTGTTCGGCTGGCCCAACAACAACGAATCATGCGCAAATAGTTCGGCCTAGGAAATCAAATTTGCTCTGGACGCTGGTCTGAAACGCTATTGAAGCCTGAAACACTGCTGAACGCTGAGGAAAGATTCAAATTTGCTACTGACAGTGAAAATAAATGCAACTTGAAAAGAACTAAAACATTGCAAAAGTGACTAGTAGTAGAATAATAGTAGCATTGTAGAATTGAAACATTGCAGAACTCTAAACCAGTAGCACCATAAAGCAAACTCCTTAGTTTGCAATATATACACATCTGATTCAGAATACATCAAGACACAATCAATTCTCTGCAAGCTCTCCTTAAAAGTGTACTTTGTCTCTACTAGTAAGTCAACATTAATGCTTACACTTAAATCATTATGAGTAGTATACAATGTGTCTCAATCTAAATTATATCATTAGATTCATTGTAAACACAATTATCGTAATATATAATTTCTTTTCGTAAAACATTTTATGCTTATAAATTTTCTTGATTAAAGACTTTAATCTAACTTTAAATCCTTTATATTTAGCTATAGAAAACACGAAGCACGCCCTCAGTCGGATCCCCCCTCCCTCCACCACGTGCCCTACGTACTTATTATCCTGATGCAAAAATAAGAGGACGAAGCCAAATCAAGCTCGTCCTTGTCTTGTTCCTCTACCCTGTGGCTTCCTGGTAGGTGCGAGAAACTGGAGCGCCGCTACACTGAGGGCGTGTTTGGCAGCTGCTTTTGGGGCAGCTTCACCCATGGCTTATGGGCAAAAGAGAAAAAGCTGTGCCAAACATCTTCAGCAAGAACGGCTTATGGGTTGGTGTCAGAAGAAGCCGTTTTCAGAATTGAACTAGGAGGCGAAAGCCCAAAATAGTGGCTCATTCGGCTTATTTTCTGACACATACCTCAAAGTCCCGATTCGCCCCTCGCGCGTCGCCCGTCGCCCTCGCGCCGCCGCCCCCGTGCGCTCGTGCGCCGTGCCCGTCGCCGAGCTACCGCCGCCCAGCGCGCTCCCGAGCCGCCGCCGCCTAGCGCACTACTTTGCCGCCGGGCCCGTCGCCACACTGCCGCCGCGCCCTGCACGGTCGTCGCCAGCACGCGTGCTCCCGCGTGCCCCCGCGTGCTCGTGCCGCCGCCGCCCAGCACGCCCCGCACGCCGCCTGCCATTCCGCCTTGCCGGACCGTGAGGAAGAGGATAAGATTGCTCCAATGCTCCGTGAGGAAGAGGATAAGATTGGCACTTTTCTATTTGACCCATGTCGTTTTACAAAAAGGCCCATTTCGAATATAGGCTTCAAACAATAGTCCTTTAGGATGTAAACAAAGATAAAAAAATTATATTTCAATCTTTAGACATGGTTATAATTCTCATAATTGTATAACCTCTCAAACAGACACAAAATGATATGTCGGTGATGATCTTTTGGAAAGGGGCATTAAGGTCATTTTGACGGGATAAGCTGTTTTCAGAAAAGACAGGATAAGCTGTTTTGCCAAACAGTTTGACAGGATAAGCTGTTTTCATATATAAGCCAAAATAAGTCAGAAAAGCTATTTTCACATATAAGCCACTGTATAAGCTATTTTCAGAATAAGCCGAAGCCCTACCAAACACACCCTGAGTGACACTCATAGGTGGTGTTTGGATTCCTGTAAATAGAAGATGGGTTAGGGAAATGAGGGGGATTAGAAATCATTTCTCATGCTTGGGTATAGGGTTAGGGAAATGGGAGGGCATTGGGTTAGGGAAATAAGGTGCCTATTTCCTGGAAATCTCATCCCATCATGAGGGGTGGGTTATGGTTGGAAATGGGACAATGCCATCATATCTCTCTCTTGCAACTATGGGTCCCATGTTGTATTTCCTTGCTCTTATCCAGATAGCAGCCAAACATTAGAATGGGAAATGAACCATATTTCCTAAACATCAACCCAGGCCTCCATTTCCCTTTCCATTTCCTTATCCCCAACCCAATGCTACCCAAACAGCACCATAGGTCCTACGAGCTGAGTGAGCAGAGAATGCCAGCTCGACACCGCCATGGAGGGCTCGAGAAACACCGTCCAAGGGAGCGGCGCGCACGTGCTACTGCTGCCGTTCCCGGGGATGCAGGGACACGCCAACCCGATGCTGCAGCTCGGCCGCCGGCTCGCCTCCCACGGCCTCAGCCCCACCCTCGTCGTCTCCCGCCACGTCCTCCTCTCCACCACCACCGTCGTCGAATCATGTCCCTTCCCGGTGGCCGCCATCTCCGACGGCTTCGACGCCGGCGGGATCGCGTCGTGCCCGGACACGGCGACGTACCTGAGCCGGATGGAGGCCGCGGGGTCGGAGACGCTGGCGCGGCTCGTCGCCGGGGAGGCGCGCGCGGGGCGGCCCGTCCGGGTGCTGGTCTACGACTCGCACCTCCCCTGGGCGCGCCGCGTCGCGCGGGACGCCGGCGTCGCCGCGGCCGCGTTCTTGACGCAGATGTGCGCCGTCGACCTCGTCTACGGCGAGGTGTGGGCGGGGCGGGTGGCGCTGCCGCTGACGGACTGGAGCGGCGCGCTGCTGCGTGGGAGGCTCGCCGTGGAGCTGGGGCCCGACGACGTGCCGCCGTTCGTGGCGGCGCCGGAGTGGTACCCGGAGTTCACGGAGTCGGCGCTGAGCCAGTTCGACGGGCTGGAGGACGCCGACGACGTGCTCGTCAACTCCTTCCGAGAACTCGAGCCTAAGGTACACAATTAGAAGCTCTCAAACTGTCAAACATCCTGCCTGAAAAATACTAGGAAAAGCAGGGGACAGCCTTAATCATGCTCTGTTTCGAGGACGCCACTGTTCCTGCTTGACCATCTCACCATGACAAATTTGTTCCTCATTGAGCAGGAAGCAAATTTGTTCCATGCCGAGAGCTCATGCTTAATAATGCTCTCAAACACCCTGCCGGAAATGTACTAGGAGAAACAGACGACATGCTTAATCATGCTCTGTTTCGAGATAACTCTGAAAATGCTCTGTTCCGAGCTATACGGCGCCATTGTGATTTAGGGACATCTCAGCATGATAAATTTGTTCCTGAACGAGCAGGAAGCAGATTACTTGGAGTCGACTTGGCGCGCGAAGACGATCGGCCCGACGTTGCCATCGTTCTACCTTTGCGACGACCGGCTGCCATCCAACAGGACTTACGGTTTCAACCTATTCTCCTCGAGCACTGCTGCTCCGTGCATGGAGTGGCTGGACAAGCAGGCGCCATCCTCTGTTGTGCTCGCATCCTATGGCACCGTCGCCAACTTCGACAGCACGCAGCTTCAGGAGCTTGGCAATGGATTGTGCAATTCAGGCAAGCCATTCATTTGGGTGTTGAGGCCCAGCGAAGCAGAAAAATTATCTACACAGCTCCGTGGCAAGTGGAACGACAGAGGCCTGATTGTTCCCTTTTGCCCTCAGCTTGAGGTGCTCGCACACAAGTCCACAGGTAACCAACTTTTGCCATGAAAATCCATATACTGTCAGTGAAATATCAACATGTATTGATGGGATTTAAATCTTTTCTGCACATATGCAGGTTGTTTCTTGACACATTGTGGGTGGAACTCGACAATTGAAGCAATTGTAACCGGTGTGCCTATGGTGGCAATGCCGCAGTGGGCGGACCAGCCGACCACAGCAAAGTATGTTGAGAGCGCATGGGGAATCGGCTTGCGAATGTGAAAAGGATTGGTTGCTAGGGAGGAGGTAGAGTGGTGCATAAGGGAGGTGATGGAGGGGGAGAGGAAGGAGGAGTACAAGACGAATGCTGCTATGTGGATGGAAAAGGCCAAGGAAGCTATGCAACAAGGAGGGAGCTCGGACAAGAACATTGCTGAATTTGCAGCCAAGTATATATCCAAGTAGAAGTCTTAATCATGGTCTTGATATTGTATTTAAAGGCTGTTTTGGAAGCCTTGTTTCTGTCGAAAACTAGTGTACAATTACACAACTGTAACTAGACAAGCTACCTTTCTTTGGTCGAAACAACAAACAAAGTATCGAACTAAATAAAATCCTGACACATGTGCAGTTTCGTTGTGCCTCTTGTCTGATATGTTGTCTCGTCAGGTATAAAACAAGTACAAATGGTGCACCTATTTCAATTTTTGCAAAACGCTATGGGATCGGATTATTGATAAGAAAGTCAATGTTTATCTTTGTGCAGTGTATGAACACTAAATGGAAACTGAGAGGAAAATGAATATGTGAACAAACTACGATATTTGCACATCCAACATATTTACAAAGTTTGCATGCCTAGTAAGAAGTTACAAGTAGTTTTGTGGGATGATACCAAACAGGATAAGCTGTATGAGAGAGGACGTGAAGCATACAATTCTTTGATTTACGTAGATAAAGTGCATAACGTTTCCCTTTCTAATCGGTGGGGTAGGAAGGCTGCATGGCAAGGCCGCACATGCCCCTGTTGTCGGATATGTCTTTCTCCATTCTCAGAAATCCGTTTTCGCCCCATGTAGTACCCCATGAGTTTTTCAAAATCCAATACTTGGTGCCGTCGCTGTCAACACCGTATCCGATCGCAACAATCCCATGGTCGAGGTCTGTGCCGCAGGAGCCGGTCATCACACCACCAGAGTACAACTGAAATGTTCTGTCTCCTGCGTCGACAGCAACTGACACTGGTTGGTTGGCCACTGCCTTCATGAGAGCTGTTTCATTGTTGGCAGGCACATCTTCATATCCCTTGATAGTTGCCGCGCTTTGGGTGTTGAGTTATGATCCAAATTCGGCCGACTTCTGACGGAGCGAAGCGGAGGCCCGTCGCCGGAGGCTTGGGCCGTAGCTGCCAAATTCGATCTTCTGCGCGAAGGTAGCTGCCGGCTACGGCGCCGTGATCGCCGAAGGGGCACGATCGCCGAAAGTTGTCGCTGATGGCGCGAAGGTAGCTGCCAGCTACGCGTTGAAGGTGTCTTTAATGCTCGGCGCGAATTGCGGAGCGACTCCGTCTCGTTTACTGGGACTGGATCGGCGCGAATCACGATGCGACGCCGTTTCGCTTGACGGGACGCGTCTGCTTGCGTGGCGTGATCTGCAGCCGTTGATCCTTCAATCGGACGGCCGCGTCGATTCACCGGGGGTTATAAATTCACCGCCCGGCGTCTGGGATTTTCACCCCGCCAGTCATTTCACCTTCACTTTCGCCGCGCCGCAGCCGCTCAGTTAGCTTGCTTCGGCATTCTAGTTGCTTCCGCGCGCTTCGTTGCTTGATCTCGTTGCTTCCGGGTAGTCGCCCTGGCTTCGGAGATGGCGCGGAAGGGGAAGACCGGCGCTTCACAGCGCGTTCGTATCGACGACCGCTACCCGGCGTCGCCGTTCGTTGACCGGAGCACGATCGACGCGAAGGTGCTGGACGAGATGGCCGCCGATGGGCTCCTGGAACGGAGCCGGGCCGAGGCGCCAAGGAAGGGGGAGACGACCCCTAGTCCGAAGGACGGGTACATCGTTCTGTACCGGCGGTTCTTCGAGGCCGGGTTTCGGATGCCCTGCTCCCCCTTCGTGGCCGAGGTGTTGGATCTCTTCGGCCTCGAGATCCAGCAGCTCACAGTCAACGCACTTGTGCGGCTGAGCGTCTTCGAGTGGGCGTTCTGGCTCGAAGGGTCTCGGCCGCACGCTGGGGCCTTCGCGGCGACGCATTACGCGCACGCCGTGAAAAAGATCTTGAAGCTGGACGGGAAGGACGTCGTCGGCTCCATGGGAGTCATCTCCTTCGTTCCCCGCCCCGAAGCTGTTGTTCCGGCGAAGGCGTACAAATTGCATTGGGGGCGTTGGACAACCGGGTGGTTTTACTACCGCGTGGAGGAAGACTGCCCTCTCCGATCGACGATGTCGGAGGTGCTGTTCCATCGGTACCCGACGGTGGAGTTGGACGGGACCGGCGAGTCCCGGGTGCAGCTGTTGGCGATGGTGGCGCGGAAGCTGTCGATGAGCGACCTCTGCGAGGAGTTTGTCGCGGCGGGGGTGTGGCCTTTGCTCCGAAACTGGGAGCAGAAGTTCGTGGTTGAAGTTCCGGGCGGAGACCCGGAGGTCCACTTGAAGCCTAAGAACCTTCTAGGTACGTTTTCTCCGTTGGATACTTTGCTTCGGTTGTTCGCCGTAGCTTGACGTGGTTCTTGCAGTTAGGACGCTGAGGGAGGTGGAAGACGGCGCCGCTGAGATTCTCGGCCCCTTCCTTGCGGACGAGGCTGCGCGGCGGGCGAAGCTTGTTGAGGGTCCCCGCATCAATCGGGTGCTCGCCATCAAGTACCCGGAGCTCCAGCTGCCGGAGCGAGAGGTGCTCGTCGCTGTCCCGGCCGGCGGCGGAGGTGGCGAGGATGAGGTGGCCGAGAGCAAAGCTCCCTTGGCTCCGGTGAGCAGTGTCCCGGCTGGCTCGAAACGTGCTGCCGGTGATACCAGCAGGCCGGCGCCGAAGAGGTCTCGGCCCGCCGCGACGCGCGTCGAGGGATCTACTTCCCGAGCCGGGGCGTCGAGTGTCGCCGCGGACTTGGGGTATGGCACTGATCCGGAGGATTTGACCGACGACGCTGCCCTCGAAGCGATTGCCGCGGCAGCGGCTCCGCGCGCGGCCGAGAAGGTGGTGAATCTCGAGTCCGACAATGAAGACGTCGGCTTCTTTGGGATGCCCTCCTTCGCAGCGGGCGTCGAGGGAACGATGGAGCCGGTCCTTCGGTCTCCCGGTATCGTTTTCTCTTCCCATCACTCTTGCTTTGCCGGTTGCGGAAGTCCGACTAACTCTGTTGCTCTAGCGGAAGGCCGTCGCGTCGAAGAGACTTCCGAGGAAGAGCCTTCCGGAGGAGAAGGGGGGAAGACGGAGCCGACGCCCAGTCATGGCCGGGGGAAGGGCTACTTCGGGAAGTCGCCCATCGAGGAGGCGGGAGTCCCGAGGGAGTCGGAGGGTCGCCTCGATTGGAGCGACTTCGTGGACCGTCCGGAAGCCACCGAAGTCCTTCGGGGGATTTATGACTTCAACGGGATTGGTGAGCTGGAGGATGCGATGGAGGGAGTTGCTCCGGAGGACGCTGCAGCGGCCCTCTCCGGGATGGCGATGAAGGTTTGTACTCCTTGTACTTCGCTTGACGTTAAGTACTTCGGCTGACTTGCTTCGCTTCGGCAGGCGGCGGTGCTTGCCCAACATCTGCAAGGGGCGCTCGAGGGCTTCGACCTTGCGCGGCTCCGGGCGCGCGTCGAAATCGCGGAAGCGGCTGCCGAGACCGCCAAGAAGAACCAGAAGGCGGCGGAGCAAGGGCGCGACGCTCTTGCGTCGGAGCTGGAGAAGGCCTTGGCGGCGGTCAAGGAATCTTCCGATGCCTTGACGTCTACGAAGGACGTCTCCAAGAAGGCCTGGAAGGAGCTGGAGAGCCTAAAGACCTCCTTCAATGCCTTGGCCCGCGCGAAGGAGGCCACCGATAAGGAGCTGTCCGACACTCAGGCGCTGCTGGACGCGGCCAGGAAGCAGAGGGAGGAGGAGGCTGCTTCGGCATGGCAGGCACTTGGCGATTTCAACAGCCTGCTCGAAGGGCTGGGCGTCGAAGTGCAGCCGATCAAGCATGCCGCCGATGACCTTGGAGGGAGTATCGGGCGCTTTGTGCGTTCCGTGAAGCTGGCCTCCCGGGCCATGAAGGCCTTCGGCACCTTCTGCGCCGAGACCGCATGGACTGCGGCCTTCGGCTCCCTCGAGCAAGTGGGCTGCAGTCATCTTCCCGCTGCTGCTTCTGCTTCGCGACAGCTGGCGGAGATGGCGGCTGGTGATGGGAGCCGGTTTCGGGAGCTGGCCTCGAAGGTGCGGGACTTCGGGAACCGGCTCGGCCAGCACTTCTGGTTGCCGGTGGGTGAGAAACTGGCCCGCCAGTCTGCTCTCGCTGCTGCAGCATCCCGGAAGTCGAAGCCTGGAAGCAGCGCCTCTGTTCCCGCTCCCGCTCCGGCTGCCGCTTCCTCTGTGCTGACGCCTCCATCGGGCGAGATCCCAGCCGGGGCCGGGAGCGCTAGCACCTTAGTGGGTAGCGGGGGTGGAGGCTCGGTGGCGGCCCAGGGCAGTGTCACGGAAGTTGACTCATCGGCCCAGCCTCCCCCCCAGGTGTGAGTTCTTCGCTGGCTTCGAGCCATGCTTTTTTGGTGTACATAGATTGTACTAGGTGCCCTTCGGGCTTTCTTGCAATGAACTTGGTCTTCAGGATGTTTATGCGTTTCTACTGCGACTTATAGGTTTCGAGCGAGGTCGAAGGCCATCACACCTTAGTGTGCCTTGACGTCGTTCCGGAAAGCATTCTGATTCCGGCTCCGGAGGGTCGCCCTTACTATGTAAAGGGCACGCAGTGGCGTCGTTGGTTTCGGCGCAACCCGGGCGGTTCCTTCGGGGACTTTTTCCGGGATTTGCGCCTGCGAAACGCACGGTTGATGGCGCAGGTACCGAAGGTCCCTTCCGAAGCTTTGCTTCAGAGGCGAATCCGTCGCGAAGCGCATTGTTTGGACTTAGCGCTGAACCCTCCTCTTCTTGTTGCTCCGAAGGTCGAGGTGGTTGATGTGTCGACTCCGGCGGACTTCGCTTCGCTTCGGCGCACACTAGCGCGAGCCCGGGAGGAGATAGCTAGGGCCGAAGCGTCATTAGGGATGCGCTCCGGTAGTGGGCTGTAATGGGGGCCTTCAGGCCCCGTGTCGAGGTGCCGACTTGATCGGTATTGTAATCCGTGTCGAGCTGTTTAGCTCGACGCGTGTTGAAATGTAAGCTCTTTCGAGCGTGTGATAATATTGTTGGCGTCATCTCTTTTTCCTTTGTGGAACGAAAATTTGTTTGTCGAGGGTAGCCTCGAAAGGACTCCGTCGCTCTACTTTCGGCGAGGAAGTGAGCTCGTTTCGAGCGTCGTCCCCCCTTTACTCGTCGGGAGTGGGGGAAGGCTTGTTGGTCGAGGGTAGCCTCGAAAGGACTCCGTCGCTTTACTTTCGGCGAGGAAGTGAGCTCGTTTCGAGCGTCGTCCCCCCCTTTACTCGTCGGGAGTGGAACGAAGATTTGTTCGTCGAGGGGTAGCCTCGAAAGGACTCCGTCGCTCTACTTTCGGCGAGGAAGTGAGCTCGTTTCGAGCGTCGTCCCCCCCTTTACTCGTCGGGAGTGGAACGAAGATTTGTTGGTCGAGGGTAGCCTCGAAAGGACTCCGTCGCTCTACTTTCGGCGAGGAAGTGAGCTCGTTTCGAGCGTCGTCCCCCCCTTTACTCGTCGGGAGTGGAACGAAGATTTGTTGGTCGAGGGTAGCCTCGAAAAGACTCCGTCGCTCTAGTTTCGGCGAGGAAGTGAGCTCGTTTCGAGCGTCGTCCCCCCTTTACTCGTCGGGAGTGGAACGAAGATTTGTTAAGTCGGAGGCGTCCCCCCATTGACTTAGTTTTGTTTCGTGCACGTTTGCAGGGTCTTTAACGAATGCCCCGCCTTCGACTGTTACCGATGGGAGTTTCGGTTTATCGTGTCGGCATCGATTTCCCCTTAGGGTTCGGAATCTAGGACTTATGTGTGCCTAGCTTCAGCCTGTTCTGACGTTTTGCCTCCGGCTCCCGGCTGGATTTCTCTGTGATTGGGCGCCGAAAGAGTTTCTCATTTCATTCAATGGTACCGATTACATGGCCCCTCGGGGAACGCAGCTAAGGGGATCATCGTCGCCCTACTGCCGAAAGGAAGAAGAACACACCGAAACAGGGTACAGGTATCTTGTAGCGCGCAGGCTACGCGGCTTCGGAGGCCGGCGGATGCTAAGTCCTTAGACATAGTATCGGCGAAGGGCATCGGCGTTCCATGTCCTCGGAACCGGTGTTCCGTCGAGCTCCATCAGGTGAAATGCCCCCGGGCGAATTGAGTTGTAGATGATGAAGGGCCCTTCCCACTTGCTGTTAAGCTTGCCGACAGACGTCGGGTGGATATTTTGCTTCAAGACGAGGTCGCCCGGAATGAAGTGTCGGGGGTTGACCCTTTGGTTGTACGAGTTCTCCACCGAAGCCATGTATCGCTTCAGATTGGCGACTGCTTGGAGTCTTGTTTCTTCGAGGAGGTCCTTGGACACGTCCTCGTCGTCGGCCGGCGGCGAAGTGGTGCGGAGTGAGCCGTTTTGCACTTCCTCCGGGGTGACCGCCTCGGCGCCGAAGAGGAGGCGGAATGGCGAGAAGCCCGTCGGCCTTGACTTAGTCGTGCGCAGCGACCACAGCACATTGGGCAGTTGTTCGGCCCACTTGCCCTTCGGCAGGCCGAGGAGGCATTTTTTGATGCCGTCGAAGACGGTGCCGTTGGCTTTCTCCACCGCTCCGTTGGCTCGAGGGTGGGTGACGGAGACGAAGCACTCCCGAACGCCGATGGAGAGGCAGTACTCTTTGAAGAGGTGGGACTCGAATTGGGAGCCATTGTCGACGGTGATGCGCATCGGCACACCAAAGCGGCAGACGATGTTCTTCCAGAAGAACTTGCGGACGGACCGCGCCGTGATCTTGGCGAGGGGCTCGGCTTCGATCCACTTGGAGAAGTACTCGTAGCCCACCACCGCCCATTTGAGGTTGCCGGGAGCGGTGGGAAGGGGGCCGACGATGTCGATGCCCCATCGGGCGAGGGGCCAGACCGGAGGGATTGGCTGGAGCGGGGTGGCTGGGCGATGAAATTGCCTTCCCATCCACTGGCAGCTGGGACAGGTGCGGACGAGTTCTTCGGCGTCGCGGGCTGCAGTGGGCCAGTAGAAACCTTGCCGGAACGCCTTGGCGACGAGGGCCCGAGGTGCGAGGTGCGATGAGCACAGGCCTTCGTGGATGTCGCGGAGGAGCGCTTTGCCTTCGTCGAACGAAAGGCAGCGCAGGAGTGGCTCCGAAACACCTTTCTTGTACAGGATGTTGTTGAAGATGATGTAACTTCTGGTGCGCAGCTTGACCCTTTTTTCTTCGACCGGATCATCGGCACAGTAGCGCCCTTCGAGCTGTGCTCGGATCGGGGCGCGCCAGTCTTCATCACTCAGGATCATGACCGACCCCGGCTTCTGCGGAGCGAAGGATGCTTCCGATAACACCTCGTGGAAGGCGTCGGGAGGCACCGGGAGCTGATTTGCTGCTGCCTTTGCAAGGGCGTCGGCCTCCTGATTGTGTACCCTCGAGATGCTCTTCACGTCGAAACCGGAGAAGTGCTTCTCCATGCTCCGGACGACCTTGAGGTAGCTTGCCATCTCCGGGTCTCGGGCCATGTACTCCTTCGAGACTTGCTCGGCGATGAGCTGGGAGTCGGTGTAGACGGTGACCCTCCGGGCTCCGAGGGCTCGAAGCTGACGGAGCCCGAGGAGGACACCCTCGTACTCCGCTGCGTTATTTGTCGTTGGAAACGCGAGCGAAGCCGAGTACCGAAGCTTCTGGTTGCTTGGTGAAGTGATGACGGCGGCGCATCCCGCTCCGGACGAGCCCCAGGCCCCATCGACATGTACTGTCCAGAGCGGCTCTTGGGGCAGCGTCTCCGGGGTCGGAGCGGGTGTCCACTCGGCGATGAAGTCAGCGATGATGCCGGACTTCATCGCTTTACGGGCCACGAACTTGATGTCGAAGGCCGCGAGCTCGATGGCCCATTTGGCCATGCTGTCTGACGCGTTTCTGTTGCCGAGGACGTCCTTCAGTGGGAACGAGGTGGGCACCGTGATCTCGTGGCCTTCGAAGTACCGGCGGAGCTTCCGTGATGCCATCAGCACAGCGAGAGCCAGCTTGGTGACGACGTTGTAGTTGAGGCGGGCTCCAGAGAGGGCTTCCGATACGTAGTATATGGGTTGCTGTACCAGCTTGTCGCCGACGAGGACTTCATGCACGAGGACCGCGCTGATTGCTGCCGGAGCGGCCGATACGTACAGTAGGAGTGGTGCCTTCGGAGGCGGTGGGCGAAGCGTGGTCGCCTTGACCAGGTAGGATTTGATTTCTTCGAATGCTTTATCTTGCTCGTCCCCCCAGCGCATCGGGCCGGAGCCCCGAAGGCATTGGTAGAAGGGGAGGCACTTCTCTGCGGCGCGGGAAATGAACCTTCCGAGAGCCGCGAGTCTGCCGGTGAAGCGTTGTAGCTCCTTGGTGGTCTTGGGCGGCTCCATATCGGTGATGGCCTTGATCTTCTCCGGATTCGGGTCGATGCCCCGCTTGGAGACGAGGAAGCCGAGGAGTTTGCCGGCACGCACACCGAAGGTGCACTTCGCCGGGTTCAGCTTGAAGCCCACCTTGCGCAGGTTCGCGAAGGTTTCGGCTAGGTCGCCGAGGTGGCCGGCGTCGGAGGTGCTTTTGATGACGACGTCGTCGATGTAGGCGGCGGCGTTTCGGTTGAGCTGGTCCCCGAGGGTCTTCTGTATCGCCCTGGAGAAGGTTGCTCCGGCATTCTTGAGGCCGAAAGGCATGCGGACGTAGCAGTAGGTCCCATCGTCTGTCTTGAACGCCGTCTTCTCTTCGTCCTCGGGGGCCATCCATATTTGGTGGTACCCGGAGTAAGCGTCGAGGAAGCTCATGAGCTCGCACCCGGCCGTAGAGTCGACCAACTCGTCGATGCGAGCCAAGGGGAAGTCGTCCTTCGGGCATGCCTTGTTGAGGGTGGTGTAATCGATACACATCCTCCACTGGCCATTTTGTTTCTTGACGAGGACCGGGTTCGCGAGCCAGGTGGACTTGTTCACCTCTCGGATTACTTGAGCATCCTTGAGCTTCTGGATCTCCGCCCGAAGCGCCACTTTCTTTTCTTCCGACCACTCCCTCTTCCTTTGCTTGATCGGAGTCACCTTCGGGTCAATGTCGAGCGTGTGCTCGATGATGCTGCGGTCTACTCCTGAGAGCTCGCTGGTTGACCACGCGAAGACGTCTTTGTTGTTCCGGAGGAGGTCGATGATGCTTGCTTCCAGTTCCAGCGGGAGCCCTCGCCGATGAGGACGGCTTGGTCGGGGCGATCGGGAGATAAGACCACGCTCTTGACCTCGCCGTCGACGCGCGCCTTCGGAGTGCCGGCCGGAGGTGTCGGTGTGGCCGCTTCAACCGTCTCGGGTTTCGGCTCGCGTCGGAGCGGGTGCACTTGCTTCTGGCCAGGCGTTTGGCCATGCTCGATGTGGCGGGCGGCGAGTTGATCACCGTAAACAGTGATGGCGCCGTTCGGAGCCGGAAGCTTCAAGCAGAGGTAGCCGTGGTGGGTGACTGCGTTGAAGGCGTTGATGAGCCCCCTGCCGAAGATGGCGTTGTAGGTGTAGGGCATGTCGACGACGTCGAAGGGGATCAGCTCGGTGCGGTGTCCCGCGGGCCCGGAGAAGGAAACTGCGATCTTCACGCTCCCGAGGGCGTGAATTGGCTCTCCCCCGAAGCCGACGAGGGGGCTGTCGGAGGCCCGTAGCTCAGATCGGGGGATGCCCAGTTGGTTGAAGGCGTCGATAAAGATGACATCAGCGGAGCTGCCGCCATCAATAAGCACGCGACGGACCTCCGTCCCGCGCATGTTGGCGTTGATCACGAAGGCGTCCTTGTGCGGGTACTCCATCGGGCGAAGGTCGGCCTGAGTGAAGGTGATCGGTACGTGCGACCAGCGGCATTGGGCCAATGGCGGGTGGGCGGCCACGTGGTTGACCCTTCGCACGTAGTCGCGACGCTGCCTCTTCGAGGCGTACGGCTGACTGGAGCCCCCAGTGATGGCCAGGATGACGTTGTGACTGGTTGGGTGGAGGTCCGGAGGCGGGGGCAAGGCCTCGCCCGCTCCGGAAGCCCCATGTATGACGTTGACTCCTCGCGCGGCGTCGGCATCGCGGCGCTCCCTTGCCTCACGCAAGGCGGTGATTTGGGGGCACTGCTTCGACGTGTGGCCCTGATTGACGCCATGCACCTCGCAGTATGGGTCGCGAGAGCTTCGGTTGTTGTATCGGCGACCGTTGTCGGAGTGCCGCGAGTTGTTTCGCGAGCCACCGGAACGATTGTCCGTCCTCTGCGGGCTCCTGCTTCGGGAGTTGTCGATGTTGTTGACCTCTCGGCGCTGGGAGCGGTGGCCTCGGCGGTCATCCGGGGGGTCGTCGCTTCGGTCGCTGTGACGCTTCCCCCGGTCGTTCTTCTTTTGGCTTGCTCGCGCCTCCTTCTCGCGCCGGAAGTCTTCGTCGGCACGTGCATGTGCTTCCAGGATTTGCAGCAGGTGGGTGCAGGTCTTCGGCTTGGTCCTTCGGATCTCGGACCTCGCCGGGCACAGGCTCATGCCCTTGGTGACGGCTTCGATGATGATTGAGTCCGGTACTCCCTCCACCTGGCACTTGAGGTGGATGAAGCGCCGGGTGTAGTCTTGCAATGACTCGCCGTCCTTCTGCTTGCACGCCTGAAGGTCTGCCGCCGTGACCTTCGCGGCGTAATTGCCTTGGAAGTGGATCTGGAGCTGGTCCCGAAGCTGCTCCCATGAGTAGATGCTGTTCGCCGGTAGCTTGGTGTACCATGTCTTGGCGATCCCGCTCGAAGCGAGGACGAAGGCCTTGGCCTTGATGTCGTCGTCGCCCCCTGCTGACTCGATGGCGGTCTCATAGCTGATGAAGAACTCGCGGGGGTCGGAGGTGCCGTCGAAGGTTGGCAGCTTCGCCGAAATGAACTTCCGGGGCCACGCCACCGATTGTAGCCGCGCGGAGAGCGGCTGGTTTGTGTCGGAAGAGCTTGCGGGACGCTTGCTTCCGCTGGAGTGGGTGTGCCTTTCGTCACGCTCTTGGCGGTGCTCCGGCGACTCAGCCTCCCGGCGGCCGGTGCGTCGTAGGGTGTTCAGCTGCGCTTGGAGGTGAACTTGCTGTCGACGCGCGGCTTCGGCTCGAAGACGATACGTGGCTTCGTCTCGATCGAAGTTCTCGAGGGCGCGCTGCCGCAACAGTCGTTCGTCAGCTTCGCGAGCTTCGCGGTTGTACGCCTCCTGGAGCTCCGCTAGGCGCTGCTCCTCGGCTACAGCTTCGGCGAGCCCCCTCTGGCTCCGTGCTTCGGCTTCGGCGTTCCTGCGAGGTGGTTCCATCGTTTCGTCGCGGCGTTCGACTTCGCCCGTGTCGATGTTCTCTTCTTCGTCTTCGGAGGAGCCTTCGGCCACTTCCTCCACTGCCGGAAGGTCGACGTTGGTTGTGTTGTTGTTGGTCTCCGGAGGCTGTACCACCGAGGTCGATGCCGAAGGGAGTGTCGGAGCCGAAGGAAGTGTCGAGCCGCTGGGGAAGGTGCGAATTATCGTCAGCGGGTCGACGCCTTCGTCCGAAGCCGCGGACCTGGTCTTCCGGGTGCCTCCTGCCGGAAGGTCAGTTTTTGATTTTTCAGCCCTCTTAGTCATCTCGTCGTGGCTTCTTGTTTGATCCCCACGGACGGCGCCAACTGTTGTGGTTACAAGCCCACAATAGTAAAAGGGGATCCTCCAAGGGTCTACCACAAGTGAGGGACCCCTGGGATGGACTAGGAAGGGACCAAACAAGAGCCAAGAGAGGTAGGTAATTAAGAGCTTGTATTGAATGCCTTGCCTTGAGGGTGGTAGGGGGGTATTTATAGGCTGATACACCCCTACAACCCTAGAATTACAAGTACCATATTGCCCTTACTACAGGGCACTATGGTCATTTCCTTATTACAAGGAGAGATTCCCTTAACCCTAGTGGGCCAGAGGCCAACATACATGGGCCTATTCTGTACTACACATTATCTTAGGCCTTGATGGGCTTCATAGCAGGCCAGGCCTTTGGGCCAGGGGGAGGGGACACAGTGGGCCTCCCCCAACAGTTATTAATATTAATGTTACTGATCACGACAGAAAAACAACCTTTCCTGAAGGAATGCTCAATGATAGATCCTTTATAATTTGAACAGTTGGTCGTGAGGGATACTTGAAGCAAACATTCTGGAAAACAATGTCACCCCTGAAGCGTGGGATGGTCCCACCTTCTTTGGTGCTATAATCAATCTTGGATTTACGGTCCATAATTGCAAAGACAGATATTGCTGCTTCATTAGCCTTGGTGACGTCTGCACTCAATGCATTTGCTCGAGATAATTCAGTTGTAGCCATTACTAAAACAAAGAACAACTGACGAGAACTTCATTGATCAGTTAATAACCAAACCAATACAAAATTATAAATTGCACATAAAATGCAGAATATTGTGCTCATACCCTAAACACTTGAGGAAACGTTGCTATCCCTTTCTGAATAAACTTTGCTCCAACATAGAAGCAGAGCGCATATGTGAGGTAGAACACGAGGAATGAAAAGCCAAAGCCAAAGCCACAAATAAAACCTTCCCTTACCCCTTGCCTTATTGGTGATCCACATTTACTCTCATATGCGTCAATTACCTTCTTCTCAGAACAAAATGATGCCACAGTTCTTATGCCGCCAACAGCATCAGCCACTACTTGAATTGCTTCTTCATACTTCTCCTACAGCCCAACAATGGTCCGGTAAAAAAATAAAGTACTTGCCATATAAAAAATGCCTCCTAAATTGTTCTAGCGATTAATTCTTTGCATACCTTGGCATTCTTGTTAAGACCTTTCAGGAACTTCAGTTGAGCGTAGGTTTGAAACCCCACCAAGGGGATCACCACTGTAATAATCAAAGCCAGCTTGCAGTTTGCAACCATAGCTATTGTGAAGCCTGATATTATAGTTGATGCAGTCTGGACATTAAGTGCCAAGTTATCCCCAACCAGGCGCTTAACGCTTAGAGCATCCGTGGACAGCCTTGCACCTAGTGATCCACTAAAACAAAGTTCGAATATTGTGGTGTGAGGAACTAATTATAGGAAATGTAATTTTCATAAAAGTAAAAAATAATGGCAGAATTATAAAAAAAATGGCATCTTTAACAAGTTATATCACAAAATTGCCAACGATGTGATGATGTTTGTAGAAATTAACCTCCTAGCAGAGAAGGGAGCCGGCCAGGGCTTGAATCCTGGTGGCACTAAAAAAGAGACCCCTTGCAACAGGATGCTTTCAGAGTTATGCATGGCTTCCAGACGCAGTTGCAATACCTTAAGGGATGTCTTCCCTAGGGTGAGTTTATTTTATATCAAAAACTATATATTTACGGAATTATATCACAAAACTACAGGCCTTTTAAGAAATATGTGGCTAAACCACAGCTTTAACGAATTGTATCACATGATGAGAAAAATGATTAAATGCACACCTCGAATTCTCAGGTTGATCGAACCAGTCAATCTCTTGGCGCAGTATGCATTCGAACTCCACACGTAAAAGGGGAACCAAAAGCCTATCCCTCCTTCCGTAAAAGAACGGGAGGCACAAGAACTCCACACGGACTCACCATCGACCTTGTCGTCGCCGCCGACGACGCCGTCGCTAGATCTGCCGAGGGAGAAAAGGTCCACCCTTCCGCATGGAAGGTGGAAGACGAACCTCAGCCCGACCATCTCCAAGCCGGCAGGGAAGCCGGCGGGGATGTAGAAGGAGCAGACACCCTCGACACCACCGCACCGTCGCCAGGTGGAGAAGTCAGCGAGGAAACCCAAGCTCCACGAAGCTTCACCGGGGCCGTCGCCGCCATCGACGTCGCCGACTCCAGATGCGCCAAGGGAGAACCCTAACCCTAACCTAAGGAAACCTACACCTAGGGCTAGTATGTACAGCAGCCGGCCGGGACCGGCTTCCCCACCCCCCCCGGCGCCGACGAGGGCACCAGGGGGGAGGGGGAAGCGGCGGACTCGCGACGGCGCCGAGATCTCCTTTTTCGCCGCCTCTTTACTGTAACGACGGGAAAGGAGGAGAAGGGACTGGAAGTGTTTTGATGACAGCCGATGGACGTTCAGCTATGGCAGATGCGCTTGGAGGAGGTCTGAGCGCTGGATCTTGCGGCACTTCCAATGTTTGGAGTCGTCAACGGAGATGGAAGGTGGACTTCGGTGGATTCCGGCGATCGTCGCCGGCATCGGGAAGGTTCGAGCCCAATCTCGTGTTAGGGGGTTGCGTGCAATTTGTACTGTACCCAGGGTGTTTTTTGTAAACTGCCGTGGTTGTACTGTTCTTTTTTCAATATAATTCCCTTCCGTCTCAAAAAAAAAAAGTATGCATTCGAATGTCAGTGAGCGTACACGCTCGACAACCACCTGCTACTCCATATAAGAAGAGCTCCACAGAAACCAGAACAGCTGCAGAAACACCCAGAACAACAAACATGCTTGCCCAGAACCTAGAATGCTTTAGAAGTTCTGCGGGTGGCTCATAAAACATTTTTATTGCACTTGAAATCAATGTGCCATAAATAGGAAATATGATTCCGTGCATTACAGATGTGATAGAACCAAGTGCAAGAACAAATGCTTCTGGTTTGTTCAGATAGAAGAGTCTACCAAGTTGAGCTTTCTTCCGAGGACTCAGCTTGTTTGTTTTAGTCTCTTCTATGTTCAACGTCTCACATAATTCTGTTGGATAAGACAGACCAACTTGAGGTGCGTAAGAGTGCCTACCACTATAGCCAGAAGGGGAGATTTCACAAGTTGAAGTACCATGCATAAATCTGGAGCCACAAACATTATATAACATCACTGTCCTTGATTTGTGAATGTTCTGACCAAGTATTTTGTAGATGAATCAGCTGGCAATAAACACCTTCAGGTATCTTCATCAATTCTGCATGTGAGCCTGCTCAGCGTCGCACAGAAGCAAGGAAGTTATTTGTCAGGGCTGGGTGATAAAGTAACATGTTGAACAAAAAGGAGTAACATTTTATATTCCAAAAAATAAAATTACTGCGGGTTTCATTTTTTATTGCAGATAGACTATATCACCTATATATAGATTGTTGAATTGTGTCCGAAACAACTTTTATTTGGTGCTACTAATTATAAGCCAAGCTTACAAAGACTAATTTATATTTTTGTCGTACGGTCCTATTCCTACAACTTATTCACCACTTTCTTTTCCGGAAGTTCTAAGTACTAGATGTCACATGCTACATATACCTTGTTCCACTATCTTCCCATGCTGTAGGACGGATATCATGTCAGGTCTAGTAATGCTAGATCGTTTTCTCTCATGCATGCGATTGAAGATGGCATCTTCGTCAAGGATCCAAAATCCAGCTGCTGATAAGTTTTACATGGTCAACAACTCCACATGCACCGGTTGAGAACAACTTGATCTTATGAAAGGCCCTGTAGCCTAGTGGTTATAAGAGCCTCAGTAGCACCTGAGGTCCTGGGTTCGACTCCCTGTGGGAGCGAATTTTCTAGAATTTAACGGCGTTGTGTGTTCAGCGGGAGGCGACGTGGCCGTCGACAGCGAGGCGCTAGTGGTGACTTCGTCAATCTCGAGAATTTGCCGGCTCAGTCTTCGAAGATGGTCATAGAGGTAGGGTTTGCGTATGTGCGTTCATAGGGGTGAGTGTGGTGCGTTGTGATTGTCCGTTGTACTGTGTAAATCACAAAAAAAAACTTGATTTTATTTCTTTTTCTGATAAATTTTACATGGTCAACAATTCCACATGCACAGGTTGAGAACAACTTGATCTTTTTTATTTTTCCGAGAAACATCTTGACCTTTGTTGGCAACATGAGACAAAACACGTCAAAAGCACCTCATGCAGATTGGATCGGTCACAGGCGAACAACACAGCTATGCTGCTGCCGTGCGTGCCTATTAGCAGTCGCCTGCTCCGATCCTTTTGCTCCACCGGCAGCTAGGCTTCTGTGGCACATGTGAAGAACAAACTTGACCTTGCGTTCTTCAAAAAAAAAAAAAAAAAGAGAGAGAAAGAGAGTAGCAATGTTCTGTATAGGAAGTATGCATTTTGCTAAGAAGAAGACTATCGACTTGCCAAGGGAAAGCCCCCTTCCCCCGCATGAACAGGTTGAGAACAACTTGATCTTTTTTATTTTCCGAGAAACATCTTGACCTTTGTTGGCAACATGAGAGAAAACACGTCAAAAGCACCTCATGCAGATTGGATCGGCGCTCGTAGCAATCAAGAAGCCCATAGCAGAGAAAGAGCCGATGCGGTTTCTTCCTTTCTTGCTCAACCAATCCATCCCTAAAATGCACAGGCGAACAACACAGCTATGCTGCCGCCGTGCGTGCCTATTAGCAGTCGCCTGCTCCGACCCTTTTGCTCGACCGGCAGCTAGGCTTCTGTGGCACATGTGAAGAACAAACTTGACCTTGCGTTCTTCAAAAAAAAAAAAAAACAAAAACAAAAACAAAAAAAGAGAGAAAGAGAGTAGCAATGTTCTACATAGGAAGTATGCATTTTGCTAAGAAGAAGACTTGCCAAGGGAAAGCCCCCTTCCCCGACGGCATTTTGCTAAGAGGATGCTTTAGCCGAGGAAGGCGAGGGAATTTTTTTCGATGAGTGTGGGATCGGGGGATTGAACCCTCGACCGGTGGGTTGCCAACCCGGCGCCTCCACAACCAGACCAGAGGCCTGTACGCTAGTATGGTCCCTGATAAAGATATTTGTCATTTAGCACTGGTAAATGGTGTTTTAGATAACAATTTCACTAGAAATGTAGCTGGAGAGATATGCATTTGAGTCCTCGATATGCTGCATAATTACCAAAGTATAATCAACTTTGAGCTAAACTATTATTAGATGATTCATTTCCTCTCATTTCCCTTTGCTATGGCAAAGTTTGCCTTACTCAATCCTAGACGCTCATCTTGGAATGAACGCTAACAATCCATTATTCCTATAGACTACTCCCAATGCATAGTATCATGTTGCTAATTTCAAAAGTGGCATGTCAACATGAGAGTAACATGACACAATCCCTCTATATTTGTTGTTTCTTAGGCTCCTGAAAGCATTTAATTTTTGTCTATATTGTGAGCAATTATGAGTTCAATACGATTTTCTTGTCCATGAGACCACTTCAATTATTCTCTTACTTTTTTCAGTCCCCAACTTTTCAGCAAAAGTCTTAGTATTTTTGATAGAAAGAAATGGGTATGGCATCGCATTCGAGGGAGGAAAAGCACAATTAACATGGAACTAATAATGCAATCGTATACATCAACAAGTTAAAAAATTACAGTGATAAGTGATAACAAGGTGTGCTCGCTCGAACCAGGACGAAAATCCAAGAAGGTCATGGATCAGGAGGCTGCGACGGCGTCTCCGATCCTGCTGTTGCGGCACCGCGGGCTGTGTGCGAACTTGCCGAGCGGGAACGACGCTGAGAGAGGGCCGACGAGGAAGCTGAGCTGGTCTCAGGCGCGGCGCACCTTGGTGACGCCGAGCCAAACGAACATCACCTTCACGCTCACGCCCTCCATCGCGCGGATCGATCCGTCCCGGCGACGCGCCGGTCGTACCGGAGTAGGTACCGGTGAGCAATGCGGAGCTCGCAGCCGCCGGCGCCGGAGAGGAACACCTCGAAGGAGCCGTTGGGGCGCAGCTCGTACCTGTTGGCGCAGCCCGGAAACACACACAACAATGGCGCTGAAAGCCGCGGCGACGAGTCGCCTGTATCTTGGCGCTGTTTATTCTCTGGACTGGCGAAAAGAAATGGTCGAGTATCTCTACTACATAATAAGTCTCAACAAGGTCGTCTGATCGTAAATTCGTCTTTCGTCCTGCCAATTTGTTTCCGTTGCGAGTTCAACCGAGACGGGAATCTCTCCACTTCCCTTTTGGCCGATCGGTCTGTCTTGGATCCTGCGTTGTTTGTTCATCAATCGATCTACCTTTCGCACGCCCCTCCACAATTCCTAGTACGCCGTACCCCCACCTCCCCTAGAGCTCCGGCTCCCTGGCTGTGTTGCGCTGCTCTCCGCCATGGCCCTAGAAGCTTTTGCCTCTGTCCGAGGAAGAAGAAAGGCCAACCGAACCGAGAGGTATGGGCCTGGTAGTAGTAATTGGGCCAACAGGCGACAAACTGACAAGCAAAAAAAGGTTGAACTTGGGAACGAGCCGTAGCTCGTTTGGCAAAGTCTCCCGGGTGGGGAGCTGCCAGTCGTGAGTTCGAGCGCAGATTGCCAGTCGTGTAGTGTGCGTGTGTAGGGTTGTGGTGTGAGTACGTACAAGAACAGATGCTACAGCTGTACCCAGTAGAGAGGCATTCAAAAAAAAAAAAAAAAAAAAAAAAAGGTTGAACTTGCAGGGCCACCACTAAAGGAAGTATATGGGTCTGCTACTTGATGCACAGCAAGGTCGATCGCAGGGAAAAAAAAGATAAGATATTCTCAAAAAAAAAGGAACAAACATAAGATGATCACTAATCACAAATAACCCGCCTAAGCGTGCTCGCCCAGTTGGCTAGAGCCTCCTGGCTCCGGAGCTTCGCTCTGTCAGCGCCCGGGTTCGAGCGCTGCGGGCACCAACGCACTGTGGTGAATAGTGCCTGCAATATGGCACTGTTTATTACAGTGCAAAAAAAAAATCCTCTCGCTTCTTGCTTAGACCAAAGCACAGGTTAAGTACTTGCGCCGATCTCACCGGCTTGCTGAGTCCCTGTGTATGGTGTAGAGGAGGGTTCGGAGATTTTTTCGATCTGTGTGAGACGATCGTTCTCCTTAAAAAATGCTCGGAGGCTGTCATATCCCCCGCAGGTCGAGTTTTTAATCACAAATAACCCTGTGCGGTTACTTGATGTACAGCAATATTTCTCCTTCAATGAAGGTGTTGTTGCTAAAATATGTACTGTCTTGGACAGTGTTTACCTGACTGCTGAGTTCACAATACATTCGTTCAACATTTTTCATTGATTCTCTTTGTCGGGCATTAAACAAGTAAATATCCTTTTCCTTTCCTCTCTGTTCTGGGCGTCAACCTATAATAAGCAAAGACAAATGCCAGCTTCCGTCTCGAAGTGACATATAACAAACTAAATCATTATTAAATCTGACAGCACTGACTGACTCCGCTTGTTCTGTCAGTACATGGTTGCCTAATTTACATGGAGAGCAACGTGTTAAATAAATTGCATTAAATCAAGCTAATTTTACGTGTGATCATAATTTTTTTCCTGAATGTTGTACTTTCTTTGCTGTAGAAAAATGAACAAGCTTGGCATCCTTGTTTAATGTTATTTTTTTAATAAACGAATGATCTTTTCATTGTATTAATTATCCTTTTATGCTTTAAATCAAATAAAGTTATTTTTTGATTCCCGTTGCAATGCACGGGCAATTTGCTAGTACAATACAAGGGCCTTTTAACAGCCAGGGGACTTATCTCAAAAAAAAAAAAAAAAAAAAAAAAAACAGCCAGGGGACGCACACCTCGGAGCCGCCACCTCCATGCCTGGCTATCGCGCACTTGATCCGCACGAACCGCAGCGCGACGTCGCGAGTCATCCGCTCCTGCGCACGACGCGGCCTTCTTCCGTGCAGAACGGCGCCACACCCCCAATCTCCTAACCATCTACGACTCAAACCACGCAGCTATCCTGGCAATTTACTGGACTCCAGACCTACTGCTACGGCAACACACACCATGTCCCGTGCACAACTCAACGCACCAACACATTGCCGCACACACAAACTCCTGAACGAACAAACTCATGTCAGGTTTATTCCTAACAGTACTGCTGCACGCCCTCCAGGAGGATGCCGCGCGGGAAGTTGTACCGCTCTAGCATGTCGTACGCTGTTGATCCAGTTGCCGTACGAGGACAAGGTGGCAGCGGAGCCGGCGGCCACGGAGAAGACGATGAGGAGGACGATGAGGTTGCGGTTCTTGGCCATGGCTGCTGCCTCCGTTTCTTGGCAGCTGAGGTGAGATGGTTAGCTTGTTTGAATTGTTGGTTGCTTCCTTGTTCTTAAAGTGGATGTATCTGCCATACAGTATTCTTTAGATCTTAAACTTGTTCAGCCATGCCATATAGATCCCTATACTCTCAAATCGCAGTTTTGGCTCCCTAAACTTAGCCTCCGATGTCATTTAGGTCCCCATACTCTCAAATTGCAGTTTTGGCTGCCTAAACTTAGCATCGGATGTCATTTAGGTCGCTATACTGTCAAAAATACAGCATCATCCCAATTCAATTCATTAATTTTTATTTTTATAGATATAATTTAATTATAGTCAAATAAACGTGGTTATTTGACTTAAATGTGTGTATTGAATATTAATAAAAGTCTTGATGTTCTAGTTCATTCAACTGAGCAGCAGCAACAAAAAGAAAAGAGAGAATGAAACAACGGATTTTGTTCAGCATTGTTGCGTCAAATGTTCAAAAAATGACAAACTCCAATATATATTCACTCCTCAATTTCATCAGAGAATAGCATGTGCATTAGGTGGTCAGATCCGCATTCATCCGCTAGATTTGATTGATTTAATTAGAATAACACTATATTTTGAGAGCATTGTACCTAGATGACACCCGAAGCCAAGTTACAAGACCTAGATTTGCATTTTGAGAGTATATGAACCGAAATGACACCTGAAGCTAAGTTTGAGTAGCCAAATCTGCTTTTGAGAGTATAGGGACCTAGGTGAAAGTTTGTTAGGCCAAGTTACAAGACCTAGATTTGCATTACGTCTGGACAAGTTTAAGGACCGACCATGCACTTCACTCTTTTGGATTTGTCTAAGAGTGAATTGAATTGGTGGTACCACAACTTGTGAGGTGAGTGCGATTTAGTCACAACTTGAAAATTGCTTAATTGAGTGGCACAATTTGTTATGGTAGTGCAAATGAAGTCATAAATCATACCACAACATCATATTTTGATGATGGGAAAGCAAAGAACAACGATCATGTAGGCAAAAGGATGTCACAGTGACATATATAGCATGATTTATGAGCTAATGGTAGTGGTAATGAAGAATTTTTGATTTTGTTAGAATTGCATTTGATAAAAATGAATTCAACAGAATTTGCAAGTACAGAAAAAAAATAAAGTGACTTTTGCATATGGCATGTGAATATATGTTGTGAAAACATGTCTGTGAATACATATTGAATACATATTTTTAGTTTGTGACTTTATTTGCATTAAAATTACAGGTTGTGTGATCTGATTGAGCAATTTTCAAGTTCTGTGATTAAAACACACCCACCTCGCAAGTTGTCATACCACCGGTGCAATCGATGCAATCTTCTATTATCTTAGTATTTGAAGGTGAAAAAGAACCACCATGTTCGCTCTTAAGGCCATGAAATTACTATATTACTCAAAAAAAGATAAAGATCTGACCGTTACTGTTAGGACATTTTGCTGTGATACTGAAGCAGTGAAACTGGACTGTTAGTCACAAGTAGCATGGGGTCCATGTAAACCAACGTAATACTCAACCAATCTATTATAGCCAAATAAGGGGTCCGTAGTTTATATTCTATAATTTATGTAATTGTATCAATGCTCCGTATTTGTTCTGTCTGCCAGTAACAAAAAACACTTATACATAGTTTATAACATTATGATTTAAGAGTTAATATGTGCATACCCTGCATTGATTTTTTACCTTTAATTTGTGCTTATTTTCATTGTTTTCTCTTTGTTACTGCTATGTTTTCTTGACGAACATACTTTGAACATGCTTTTACTATACAACATATTTTTACGTGCAGGAAAATATTCATTTGCGGGCATTACATTCATCATTTCTTCAATTTCAAGTAGATTTCATTCTGATGGCGCTTATTCTCAGATTTTGTCAAAACCGTGAGGAACCACACATGAAATTTTAGGTGGGGCGGAGACTTCAGATGAAATTAACAAACTAGAAAAATATAAGTTGCCAATGTTTATGGTAAAATCGCACAAATAGTGGTGAATGAATAAAATAGTGGCTTTCTATTCTTATGCTAATGATTTCCATTCGAGTGAAGTGCATGGCCAATCATTAAAACTTGTTGAGCTGTGTCACCTAGGTCCCTATACTCTCAAAATGCAGTTTTGGCTCCTCAAACTTAGTTTCGGGTGTCATTTAGGTCCATGTACTCTCAAAATGCAAATCTAGGTCCCGTAACTTGGCTTCGGGTGTCATCTAAGTCCAATGCTCTCAAATGTAGTGTTATCACAATTAAATTGATTAAATCTAGCGAGTGGATGCGGATCTGACCACCTAATGAATGCTTTTCTTTGATGAAATTGAGGACTGAATATGTATTATTTATGACTAGAGTTTGTGATTTTTTGAACATTGATGCGGCAGTGCTTAACAAAATCCATTGTTTCATTCTTTTTTTTGTTGCTGCTCACTTGAATGATTTAGAACATCAAGGCATTTATTAATATTTTATACACACATTTGAGTCAAACAATCACGTTTATTTAACTATTTATATCTATAAAAAAATAAAAATTAATGAATTTAACTGGGATGATGCTGTATTTTGAAATTATAATGTCTTAAATGGCATCCGAAGCTAAGTTTAGAGAGCCAAAACTGCAACTTGAAAGTATAGGGACCTAAATGGCATCCAAGGCTAAGTTTAAGGAGCCAAAAATGCAATTTGAGAGTATAGTTACCTAAGTGACACGGCTGAACAAGTTTAAGGACCGGCCATGCACTTTAATCTTCCAATTTATACAAACTAAGCACTTCGGCCAATTCCAGCTGTTAGCGCCACCAACGCCGTTCATGACCTCTCCGGCGCCCTGTAGGGGCTCTTGGAGGTGTTCTGACCTCACTCTGTTTGCCATCTCCCTCCTCTATTGACGCGACGAGGAGCGAGTTAGGATTCATATTAATTTCAATTGATGTGGTCTCGAGGTCGCATGATGAGACCCCACTTTGTGTGTTGACAGATAATGCTTACGGCAGGCTGAAGCTCGCTCAATTTGGATAACTTCAATGCATGGCTGGGCCTCAGCCTGGGTTGTATTGGAAGCAGCCCAATGGCTCATTTGGGACATTTTTTCATAGTAGTTGTAGCAGATATTTGTCATTAATTTGTAATTTCTAACCCCTAAGAACAAATGCCTTGTTATTTTCATTCGCCAATATTATGATAGTAGGTAGACAAAGATGTTAAGAAATCCCATAAATTCCCTTTATAGTTACTAGCAGGGTCGGCATGGCTGAGTGCTGGCAAAGGGCCCCCAATTTTTAGGAGCCCCGACCTTTCTTGCCGCAAAGCTTGATTAGTGTTTGTTAACCCCTGTTATTGGTATTAATTAGGTGAGAAGGCCACTAACTTGTCCGTCTCTCCCTTCTCATGTTTATGTGGATTTACATAATTCAATTAGAGTCCGTTCTATGATTATTTGAAAATACATGGTTTTACGGTTTCTTTTCATTTTCATTGTACTCAAAGGGCATCTTTTTTCTGTTTTCACAGGGCCCCCTAATGTTCCGGCCCTGGATACTAGATGGATGGGACCCAAAATTTGGCGGTTGACATTGGACTTGGGATCATAATTGATGGCTGGAATATCTAATTTAACCAGCATAGATATAGACTTCCTCATTCTTCTTGTGTCCTGATGGGCAAGAGCCATGGAAATAAAATGCAGAGCACAATAGAGGAATCTGCTAGGGGGAGGGGTTCTGTTCTGCCGGCTAGCTGTGGCAGCCGCCCCACCCTGCCGTATTAGTTGGTTCGCCTATGTTAGAAGTACTACGAAAAGATGCATTTAAATACTCTATTTTTATGATAATTTTTATAAAAAAAGATGTAGGGTTATTTGGGGGCCATGTTTCATAATAGATGTACAAAATATTTTTATTAATGTGTAATTTCTAATCCTTAAGAAGGATTGCCTGTTATTTTATTGGCAAAATATTGAGATAATAGGTAGACAAACCTTTGGGCATTCGTCAGCAAAAACGACAAAAAAAAAAAAAAAACAGTCCTTGCTGGTAGCCACTAGTGACTATGTTGACATCTACATTACCATTAAAAATGAAGTGTCATTTGAAAGACCGAAAAAATTGGAAAACATAGTGGGACCCTCTCAATATGAATCAATGCTTAAAAGTAAGTGAAGGAATTGGCACGCGCGCACTAGAAATGCTAAAAAAAGCATGGTTTGATGAAACAAGGAATATTAGAACCAGTAACAAAATAGAAAGCAATTTTTTTCCAAAAATCTCATATAGAATTGTCAGAGTTTTCATAATGAAAGCACGAAAAGACGTCTCTAGTAACATTCAATTACGCATGACCTATGATGGGGTTTCGTCAACCAAACGTAACTACTAACCATGATTAGTGATAAAAATATTAATTATGAACTATCGCAAGTATTCCCCATTAATTTTTCCTTCCGGGTCAACATCATCCCAGCATACTCCAAACTCCAAAGTTTGTTTCTCTCTTGCTCCAGAAAACAACTTCCCTTCCTTTGAACTCCCCACCCCTCTTTTCTACATCATAAAAATATCACACGTAGATCTACCATTGTACCTATCCTTGTATAATATAGTTCCCACCAGCTTATAATTATCCCAGAGTTCAACAAACATGCCTTTAGGGTGCGTTCGTTGCACCCCCTCTAAAATTTTAGACCTGTCACATCAAAGAGAATCTTACTATTTAAACATATTTTTATTAATTTAATGACAAAACCTATGTCACGACCCCCCCTCTAAATCGCGAGACGAATCTAACGAGCCTAATTAATCTATATTTTGCTACAGTGATGCTACAGTAATTATCTTCTAATCACGCTTTAATTACCCTCGTTAGATTCGTCTCGCGAATTCGAGCCGAGTTCTGAAATTAGTTTCGTAAATAAACTTTATTTATAATCACAATATTTGTTGAAAAAACCCTCTAAAGTTTAGACCTTATGCAACGAACACACCCTTAGACTCTTAACTTGCATTGTTTTGTGCGGCTACACATCATATTGGTGCGGTCATGCGACAGCCTGTCTTTTGTTTTTTTGGAAAATGCCAAAAGTTTCCCGCATTG
>JAAXCT010002750.1:0-57914 GCA_012490785.1 Eragrostis nindensis
AAGAAGTGGTATTAGTGGAACAAATTATTTAAGGACATGAAACAAATCATCTGCATGCTTTGAACAAAGCCGGAACAAATAATTTGTATTCATGAACAATTTTTTAGAGTCATGGGACACATTTTTTTTTGCGGGAATGGACACATTATTTACATAGTTGGAAAAAATGAATTATATCTTAGAACAGATGAATGTATGCATTGTATATTATTTGGGATCTACAAAATTATAGATTTTCCCCATTTCTCCACACGCGACAAATTATATGGATCTTGAAAGACTGCTTCCGAACCCATGAGTTAGAATAAATAATACTAATATTTATATACATGAAAAAATAATTCAGAGGATCAAAAAACATTAATTGTATCTATGAAAATGACTTTCGAAAGGTAGGACAACTAAGTTGTACTTATAGAACAACTTTGCTAGAAAGGTGGAATGAAATAGTTATACGTATACGAGTGGGAACAAATCTGTAGAAGGTGCAGCAAATAAATTGTAGCTGTGGAACAAGTTCTTTCAACCAGCTGGAAAAAAATAAAATATATGGAAAAAGAATCCTAGAACAATTTTTTTTTGTGGAGGTGGAAGAAATAAGTTGCACATATGGAACAAATAAGTTGCATTAGTAGAATTAACATGTTCTTTAGAGAATTAAACAAATCAGTTGTTGTATCAAAGGATTATATAAATTGATTAGACAAAAAAATAGTCTACAAAAAGGATAAAAGATAAATAAAAATCATACTAAAGCTAAAATGAGAAATTATCATACTAGTGTAGTAATATTCTTCCACCAATAATCAAATTAAAAAAATAAAACATTTAAAAATGAGAAGACTGTACGAGATGCTGAATTTCAGATTGCTCCTGAGCAACAGGCCAGGTTTCAACATTCCACCTCTCTCGCTGGGCCTACTTGCATGTGCGCATTGGGCCGGACAAACACTACGAAAAACAAAATTCAGGTTCCGTAAGGAGTATCGATTCCGCCGGATAGAGCCCCGAGATAAGTACCCTGGGTGTTATCTATAAAATCCAAAATCAAATATACATGCCCTTTCTCTATAGCCTACACCAATCACTCGACAATAAATATCCAGTTCTTTAAGAGGTTGTGCGCTCTAGTGCTCCCGATGATCAATTTCTCTTAAAACAAGTAAAGGAAAATATGTTTAATTATCAACCAAATGAAAGCATCCATGTGAAGCATCCAAATAAGGCACCCGCCGTGAAGCCTCTACATCCTTGAACCTATTTAGTCAAGTGAACTCACATTTTCTCAGTTCACTATATGATCATTTTTTGGTCGAATCTGGTGCTACTCATACCAGAACACTTCTGCACAGTCGACCTCATAGCAAACAAACCTAAATCATTAACATTTTTGCTGCACCTTTTGTTAATAGAGCAGAAACCGTGAAGTAGTCCATATGAATTTGTTGGTGTCCCAACAGAGAACTGCTACCCAAGACATCACTTAATCCTAATGTAGGAATCATGGTGTTAACCATATAGCTCTGATTAGTCATTTTGAAAAAAAAAAAAGGAATACTCCAGGTGGCATAACTTCTGTTACTGTTAATAATGATGCGTGTCTCATATCGAACATTTTGTGTGTTTTGATGAGCCTAAGCCAACACACCTAAGTTGATTTCGCCTTACAACACTGAGACCATTAGACCATTGTATACTACTGCAGAACCAAATTTAGAGTATGGTTTTGATCGTTTCTGTGGACAATAATTGCATAATGAACAACAAAAAGCCTTTGTGTCATGCCATAAGGGAAAGTTACCCAGTCATCTATTTCATTGTGAATGAAGAGAAGACATGCATGATGTAGCTACAAAAGTAAAAATTACAGTCAGGCTAACTGCAGTTCACCACTCACAATCATCAGCTGGTCACTCATTCCAAACTGAACCACAGGAAAGGAATCAAGGATGGAGGCATAGCACCTAGTACTACTAATTCAGAGCAATCCTTCTTAGACAAACTTTCAATTCAACACTAGTAGAAACCCCGAGCGTTGCCTCGGGTGCTAGTCAATCAGTTATCTACTTGACAGTACTTTTTTTTTCAAAAACGCGGGAGAGCTGCGTTTTCTTTGTATTAGAGAGAGAAAAACGGTCCCCTTACATCTTCTTCATCTCATACAGGGACCAAGTATGAGACCCGGCATACAACAAAACTAAAATGAAGAAACGAATAACAAATACAGAAAGACCAACGGAGAGGACTCTATTGCAGAAGTCCTCCACCTAGCCCTAATTCCTCCAATTTTTTGGCGTCTGCCATGCACCAAAGGCTGTGCTCATTGTTGATTTCCCTCATAATCGTGGAGACCGAGGGGATGGCTCCATGAAAAAGCATGGGTTTCTATGTTACTTCGCAGTAGTGAATAGAAGCAAATGAATTTAGGTACAGAGAGGGTAGGATGCATAAAGTGAATAGAATAAAAGAATAGATAAGGAAAAAAACTGTTTGGAAGGCAACAAATGATAATTAGGAGGTAATTATTCAGTACTGAATCACGACAGAAAGGATCCCCCACACTTCATACTAGATATTGCTTGTACTTTGTTTGATGTGAAAATGTCAGGACTATTTTCCAAATATTAGAATCAACAGATGAAACCAATGTACCATCCATTGCACAAATAAGACAGCTATATCATGTTCTTATCACCGCTTTTATCCAGAACTGTTGATTCATGTTCCGGTTTTATTATTCAATAGAACAATACTATCTATTGTCAGTAGGTTGTCTTCCCATATTTACATAGACAAAAGCACACCATGATTGAATGGTTGGTTATTCATGCAATCAACAAAATCATGCAGAAAACTGAACTAAAAATTGCAAAGTAGAAGAAAGCCATATAGGAATTAAACATTGGTGAAAATACAGAGTCGATGGCATACTGACTTATTCATCCAAGAAAAAAGAATTAATAAGAAACCAAAAAAAAACCAAACAAAAAGAAAACGACTGAAGTTGCAAACCTGAATAGAATGCACCACAAAAACGGTCAAGCCAGATACATTTCCATCATGGCACCAAAGAACATATGTCTTTCCAATGCAAGCCAAACATTCTATTGCATTCTATACAACCATATTATTTCTTCATTTCATTTAGAGGTAGTTTTAAACCTTAATTGTAGAACAGAACAAAATTGTGATGGCTAGGATGCACCCATAAGATTGGCCTTATTGCCGGGTGGCATTTGAAACAATTGGATGCCTTCCGTGCCCTGCACCAGGTTGCACAATCATCCTCTGTATGATACTATCTCTCTGCTATCTCTAATTATCTACGGACGGAAATGCGATAAACTAAAATACGTGGGGTGGGAACTGGGAATAAATTTGGCAAACTGAGAGAAAGTACCAAAGTTTCAGGGGCAAAAAGTGCTAAACATGTGCAGAGGTAGTGGATGGCGGTAAAATCTAGCCTACCTCATTGCCACAAAAAGAGAGAGGAGAAGACAGAGCTCACTGGTGGCCAACTTGGAGGTGGCTCATTTCATCATCGAGAGGCAAGGGCCACAGGGGTGCTCAGACCTTGTCACACGGGTGTTCAGATCCACGCCGCGCAGCAGGGTGCAGGGACAGGGCCAATATCCACTTGTTGGTGCAGCGCTGCATCATCGTGGGCAATGGTGACGGCGAATAGGAAATGCAAGCCATGTAGTCATGAAGGAGACGCCGCGGAGATCCTAGGAGGCAACGGCAGGGCGGATCAGGATCCTCTACCTTCGCCCATTTGAAGTGACGGATGTGCAGTCGGGCATATCCACCGTCTATTATATCCAACGGTCGGTCTCCCTCCACTCCATTCTCTTCGTTCTCCTCGCAACAGGCTCTCTTCATTCTCGTCGCAGTCGCAGCAAATCGAAGGTATTTGGCACTTGCAGGTTCAGCCAATGCATAAGTTATTTCCATTCCCCTCACGGGTGGAGATTGATCCCTGCTCCTTATCTCAGAGATTACTCATGTTGCTCGCTTATGCCTGCATTAGCTCGCCCAAATCACGAACACAAGAAAAAGAAACTCTTAAATCAAGAAGTACAAGTTTAGGAATCTGGAGCACTAATCAAGAACCAGTTAAAATAGGAGCAAAACTCAACTGACAGTTTCATTATTGTTACTACAAAACTAAAACACTAAAAAATTGGTTGTATAGTTTCTCACTGTACAGCATACTCATCATCTTGATCATCACATAGAGTAGCATTTGCCACATTTCTCATCGTTTCTGGGCTCCTATTTCCGTCCTGATTACTTGGTCCACAATCATGTTCATCACATATCTCACCTGGAACGTCTGTACTAACGTTACCAAGATCAATAGAGACCTCAGCAGCCGTTCTGCTAGCGTCATTATTCTCCGTTGATATCCTGGCTACTGGCGCACCATTTTCACGAGGACGCAAATCATACCTTGCAGTGTATTCCACAAGTAACCCCAGTGCTGTTACCAACTCACCACCGCTGCTCAACTGCTTGGCGTGGGACACTTCGCTGCAGTGGCGAGCAGCATAGCAAAGCATCTCGATCCAAACTCCAGCTATCACTTCCATGCCCAAGTTGTCACTATGAAGCATTCCAGCAAGTCCGGCTCCATCGATGTAAGCAAGATTATGAGGATTATTATCTTCCATCTGAATGGCAGTGTTTGGACTACAGTCATTGTTGTTATGATCGCCGTACTCGCGATACAGAAATCTGGCAAGGTTCTCCCTTGGTGTGAGGTCACCGTTCCTGTCTTGGTTTGTGAAGTGTTGCTGCCATAGTGTCGTCAAACCATCACAGTTATTATCATACCGGCTTTTACGAACTGGGCCTGGTAGCATGTGTGGGTGGACTACATAAAGGAACAACATGTAATCTGAGAGCTCCTTGATTGCTTTAGCAAGGCCCTCTGCATTTTGTACGTGGTCCGTGCACTGAGGATCTGCATCTCGATTGCAGAGGTAGACATCAGTAGCAACATGCCAGATAAGGATGCTTTGGTCAAAGTCGGTGTCATTGACGCTCCAGCTGATGTCGTCGTATATCCCTATTTGCTGAAGTATCCACCTTCCTCGCGCATTTCTCATGTCCCCTAGCAGCCGCCTTGGTATCTCATCCAATAGCAAGTCCCTGACAGTATCTGAGATATCAGTGGTACTTGAATAATGAAGCTTGTTCCACCAGTTCTCCAAACCCATTTTCTTTGTGATTCTTCCCCGTAGCTCGGCCGTATCACGAGTGCAGAAATCCAGCAAATTATACTGACCGACAGAATCCAGCAACTTCTACTGCTTGCTGCCCGGACAAGCCGACGAAGACACAGAATCGTGCGATGAACGCGATCCCACCTCCAAGAATGCAGGAACGAGCATGTCCAAGAAGACCCAAATGCCCTGATCAATGATGTAACCTCCAGGACAAAAGCCCCCAACAATAGAATGTAAGTGACAATGACATCAAGGCCGCCGTAAGCATCTGCAATCTTCAGTTGAAACAGCAAAATGCGGCGAGAGTGGTTAGCGGCGAGATCACGCGGATGCAGGAGCCATACCAACTGTAGATAACTGCTGCTTTTGTGTACAGGATGTCGTACATCAAGGACAACTGCATCTCAATCAACTGGTACACGTACTTGCGACCATTAAACTGTATGCCCCGGGCGATGACATCTTGTTCAGTCCCCGATGTGATCAAATCATCAGCGAAGAGACTCTTGCAAGCGTTGAACGTGTAGTGAGCTCCAAGCAGAACCTCCTCAAAATCAAGTTCCGTTGTTCCGGCCCGACCGTCGTAAGGTTGCCGACGATCTCTGTCATCAGACACATCAAGTGAGCTTCTGATGCTTTCTATATTAGCACGCTTCAGCGCCCATGTCCTCTCGGCATACTTTAGTAAACCAGTGACAAACATCAATAACGAGGGTAGGAGCAAGGTCCTCTGGCTAGTAACGGACTGGTACATGACATAGGCGGCCCCCATGACCTGCACAGCGAGAGTTAGCAGGTGGCGCAGCCAGAGCTGGTTGTCCTCGAAGGCATAGGCAGTGATTGTGTCCGGGCCACCGAGGTGCAGCAGCAGCAATGGCGCCCAGAATGTGGCGAGTTGTTTCTCCTTGATCTGGCGCGGAGTGACAGGTGACCAAGAGTGTATATCGCGGTTGAGTCAGCCATGAGGTATGCCAGCCAAAGGAGGATCCTCAGAAACGCGGAGCCTTTGCGTTGACGAATCCTTGCAAAGATGAGGAGGATGACTTGCAGCGAGAAGCTAAGTAGCACTAATATCTGGATCTCCCGTTTTTTCCACAGATGCACTAGCCCTCCTGCCATTATTCCTGGACAGAAAATCCAATCATCCCAATTAGTTTTAGTTAAATAGTTGCAACAATTTTTTTTTGACAAATACAATTACTATATTGGACTTATAAAATCTTTTAGGCAGGGCTCCTCATAAAACATTAGCAGTGCTATGTGTCAAGGTTTTAGGGCCTTGATGTTATTTATGCAGGTGCGTAAGAATCAAGAACACGATGGTACCACAAGACATCGAGTTTATACATGTTCAGACCGCAAGATGCGTAATACCGTAAGTCCTGTGCTGGTGTAATATATTGCAAGGTGTTTTTGATGGGATCCATGCCCACCTTACATAGCCGGGGTTACAGGGTTACATGGAGATTAACCTATTCAGCTAAGATACAAATTGCCTTGTAGTACAAGAAAACAACTGTTTATCCAGCAACCGATCTTGAGTCTGTTGGGCCACCCAGGCCTAACTGGGCCAATCCGACTGCCCATAACTGGATCACTCGCTTTGTTGATAAGGATATCCGGATTCCATATCACCGACAGTAGCCTTTGAGGTTTTTTTTTGTTGATCTTGAATACCTCTAACTGGTTCAAACTCCATGTACAATAATTCTCAGCATAAGCTGATCAGTAAAAAAGAACTCCAGAAGAGTAATAGTTACCAAAATAACCAAAATAAATAGGCTGAAACTTGGGATACCAAGATCAGCAAGGCCTTGAATTAGGCATAACAAGTATAGACACCCAATGCCGACTGACCCAGAAACATTGGCTAGGCTAGAAAGCATGTCCTACCTGACAATCAAAACCCAGCCTCGAGTTGGCCAAGACTGCAAACACTGTGCATCTGACAGGATTTTTGCAAAAAAAAAAAACGTATAAAGTACAGCCCCCGAGCTTCTGTATAATTCATAGAATTAACAGAAGTCTAAAAAAGACCTGGCACAAGACTTAACATCCTCAGCCGAGTGATAAGGAACTCGAGAAGAGTCAAAATACTCCCCACCACTAGTGCACTTAAACCATAGGTGAGTTACGAGCCTCAGACTAAGTTTGCACTCAGCCCGCGAATCTAAGCCCATCCAGCAACTCGGCCAAGGATGATAACAGCTCGTAGGTAGATGAAAGCACTTGCTCCCCACTGCAGTTCATAAAAGTAACTCGAAGACCAAGTATAATTCTAGGTTTATTCCTCCCGAAGGCTAGCTCAAAAGGCGACTGATCTTCAAACAAGGATCATGATAGTGAATCCATACGGATTAGCCCCCAAGTTTGTGGAGTCGTGGAACAATTGTTCACAAACTTTAAAGTACTGTAAAACCATCATTATAAAGCTCATAAAGCCTAGCCACCAAGTGCATCCTACAGATGTAGCCCCTGAGTCTATGAAGAAGTTAATCTATTTTCAGACTCCAAAAGAAGGTTAGGGCCATCCAGCCGAGTGAAGGAGAAATCCGCCGAAGTAGAGCCCATAGGATCTGACCATCTGGCTGAGTGAGAGGCGTAGGGTGCACGTCAAGTGCATCCTACAGATGTAACCCCCGAGTCTGTGAAGAAAAGGCACAATTGTTCACAGACTCTAAAAGCAACTATGTCGAGTTATTGAAACCTAATAAAACAGCCAGCCGACTGATTCCTGGGACTTAGCCGCAAAAAAAGAGCATTATCAAAACTGTCGAACAGGTCACAATGGTTCACCAATCTGAACCCTCCAAATTAGTTTTAGATATCCCAGCCGTTGATGAAACATTCCCGCCCTTTAAAATAGTAACGTCTCTTCATCATCTCCGCCGGATCTGAACAGTCGACATTCACACTCGAAGCAAGAACCCTAACTGATCCATCACCATTCCGTCGTGATTCAATCCACCCAAACCCGACGCGTAAATCCAAATTGCTGTGATGACGAGGGGTCAGAAGAGGGCCGCATCGCGTAGCCAAAAGAAGTCATCGCCGCCCGCCGATGCAGATTCGTGGGGGGCTGAATCGGAGATGACTGAGGAGCGGTGTCAAACACTTACAGATGAAGGTCTGCTTGCCGAGCGTCGGGTCATTCGGTGGCATCCAGCTGCTGGTGAGAGCTTTTCAAACCCCCTCCCGGACAAGATCCACCAAATTAGCCAAGAGTACAAGGTTATTCCACCAAAGAAACAGAGGCCGGCTGATATTCTCAATATCAGCTCTATTGATGCGGATATTGACAAGGCCATTCGAGTGAAGACGAAGAAGAGAACCAGGATGTTCCTCAACCTGACGCTGGTCTTGGTGAATTTCCCTCCTCTCCATCCATCATTCCTCCTCAACCGAAAAGGCAGAAGAAGGACGTGCGTCGACCAACTGCCCGAGACCAAACAACTGGTGCCAGTGGCCTAAGCTTTCTGGAGGAGGCATGGTGGTATATGTATCCCAAAGAGCCACCATATCGATGAGTTCGATTGCCCCTCAGTCTGCTCCTGCACCGAGTGGTACAGCCCAGGAGTCATAGTGCTGGACCAGGGAGATGATAGAGCCAGGTGGGACTCCTCTAGCAAGAAGGGTGACCAAAGAAGTGCCGAATCTTCTCCCAGGAAAGGGTCCTATGGAGATAGGATCAGGATCACTACTTCTTCTTCGCTGTAAGTTATCTTGGGCAACATGTTTTGAAGTTATGACAGATATCTTGATAAAATACTAAAATGATGTCTTGAAATTTGTGCAGGGCTCCCTGTACTAAAATACCTACTGGTGAAGTTAGGAGGGACAGAGCCCGTCCAAGTCCCCGAAAGGAGAAAACTCTAGAACAGATTCTTGAAGAAGGGGAAGTCCTCATCGAAGACCTACAAGATGAAGAAAATCCTAGTAGCACGACTGCTTAGACCACAAGGGAACAACTTGATCCAGCATCCGAGCTACCAGAGGTGCGAACCCTCTGAGTCTGTTGAAACAGGGAGCACCTGAAGACATTGGAATGCCTGCCCAGCAAGATGACTCTGCGGACAGGCAATCCCCTGGGATAACTGCCCATGAGACAGCCTCAACCGAAGCTAGTGAGAGAACTTTGCTCGAGTCATCCGGGGCACAAGCTGAGGACGAAACAGATAACAGAGAAATCTCCAGTGAAGAATGAGAACTCGGCAGCTTGCTGAGGAGGATGGACGACCAGCTAGTCAGTGGAGCTGAATTTGAATCACTCAACCAGACCAGGTTCCATCATCACTATGCGTCCTTAAACACATCATTTGTGGTAAGAACATTCCCTTGGCTTCTACTAGTTCCTCTGATGAAAACTGTTTAACAACCTTCTGCCGACTGCAGGTTATGGAGGAAGCTTATTTGTAAAAAATCAACTGCTGTTGGAATTGAAGCCCCATCTAAGCAAACGGCTATAGAGAGCATATCCAAGCTCTACTGGATGAATCCAAACGCAAGGATGGACTCGTCCAAAAGCTGCAGTCGGAGAAGGAGTCATCTAAAATTTCTCAAGGTAATATGAAATATCTCATGTATTGCAGCTTCTCCCTCCTCCGTGGACCTGGAACGTGCCAAGAGCAGGGCCGAGCTCTAATGAGAAAATTGGCAAATTCACTCGGAAGCTGAAGGAAAAAGAAGAAGAACTGCAGATTTGCCAGACTCAGCTAGAACAAGCCAGTGCTCAGAATGAAAACCATAAGTCCGAAGAAGAAACCTTCTATCAGGAATTCAACAAGGCTGTGGAGGCTGTGGAGGCAGCTAAGAGGGCTCTTGATGTAACGAGCGCCGAGGTGCAATATGCCAATTGTCGGGCAGAAAAGCTGAAGAAAAAACTTGCGACTACAAAACGCCAGCCGTAAGAGAGTCTGGAGCTTGCTGATGCTTGCAGAAGACCTTGGCAGCCAAGGAGAAGGAGTTCTCTAACAGCACAGTGGACAAGACTCTGATGCTGACGAAGCATAAAGGGAAACCCACTCGATTTATGTTGTTGCCGAGTTATATTTTACCGCTAACTTTGCTTGTTGAATACTAACAGAAGAAGCCAGTAGACTGAGGGATGAAGCCTTGAACTCGAGCTGAATGCTTATGAAGCCATCTACTATGTCTACCTGCAGCCCAACTGAGGAAGACAAGAAGACAAGACGGTGGCCCAACTTCTTGAGAGCATGCCAGAAGAAATGAAGGCGCACTGCCAATCCATCGCCAAGATGAGTGCTAGCACCGTCTTAGCCAAGGTGTCCCATTACCCTAGGATTGATGAAGCCCGACTGAGAACTGGTTATGCCTGCGATCAGCCCGTAGCTTCGAGACTCGTCGAAGAGATCAAGGGGACAACCAACTCGATGATCGAGGATTTGAATGTTGACCCTTGAGCTATTGCCGAGTGAAGGCAATGTATGGTATCCTATAAAAAACATGTAGAAAACAGTTTGTAGTAGGTCTGTAGCATAATGACTTGTTTATGTATGGTTTAATGCTTCATGTTATGTTGTGAATATGTTGCCGAGTGAAGGCAATGCAAGGTTCCTTGCATGCTTACTTCAATGTTGTCGTTCTCAAAGCGTTGAGTGTGAGTGAACTCCACTGACTACTAACTCCGTTATGACCTAGCGTGACTCATTAACCTAAGATCTTAGAATGTAAGGCATTAACCCGTCAGTGTTAGAGTGTGACCATCAGCCTGATATAAGCTTTCATGACTCGGAAAAAATCCACCGACCCATTAGCTTATGCGAGAAAAGACTCAAAACACCACATTCAAGGGCAAATAACATAGCCCCGACTCTGTGGTGAGCAGAATATACTTAGCACAGAGGCAGATAGAAAACTAAATCATAAGCAAGCGACATATATTATTATTGAATACATGAAGTATACAAAGTAGCTCAAGTATAAAATCTCTGATTAATGTTCCATGAATTCGGAAGTAGCCCGCCACTTTCTCTCCTGAGCAAGTATTAACCGGGCCGAGTGACCGCATCAACTATGAACAGCCCTGCCCATATGGGGACAACTTGTGACGCCCTTCAGTCGTTTGAATCTTCTTGAGGACCAGATCATCGACCATAAAGGAGCGTCCCTTGACATTGCGCTCATGATAGCATTGCATTGCTTGTTGATACTTCGCCGACTTCATGGACCATCTCTCTCTTCATCTGCCAAGTCTATAGACAACATTCGCTGCTCCTCTGTCTGCTCTTCATCGTAGAACTCACCCGTGGTGAGCCATATACTCGAGCTCGGTCGGTAGTACTGCTTCTGCACCAAAACCCTTGAAAAAAGGAGTCTGGCCAGTAGCAGCACGTGGAGTCGTGCGGAGTGCCCATAATACCGAAGGCAGCTCTTCTAACCAGCTTGATGCATATTTCTTCAGTCGGTCGAAGATCCATGGCTTGAGCCTTGGAGTATATCATACCATTGGCACGCTCTACTTGACCATTGCCTCAGGGTGTGGCAAGATGAGTATAGCAGCCTTGATGCCCACATCTTGGCAGAAAGCTTGGAATTCCATTGCTTTGAAGTTGGGGGGCCATTATCAGTGATGCTGCGATTGGAACCCCAAACCTGAAGATGATGTCACAGATGAAGTCGATGGCCCTTCCTGCTGTGAGATCTTTAATAAGGATAGCCTCAATCCACTTGGTGAATTTATCCGCCATGATGAGGATGTGGGTGTAGCCGCCTTTAGCATTCTGAAACGGGCCAACCATATCAAGCCCCCAGACTGCAAAGGGCCAGAATAGGGGTATGGTCTGAAGTTCTTGAGCAGGTACATGAATCTGGCGAGCAAAGAATTGACATCCTTCACAGATTCTGACATTGTGCTGTAGGCCAGAAGAAACCCCTGTCGATAGGCCTTGGAAACTAGAGTCCTTGATGCCGCGTGATTACAACAACACCTCCCGAGTGAATCTCCTACAGCAGTGCCTTGCCCTCAGATATGGAGATGCACTTCATATGGATACCGGAGGTGCTCTTCTGATAAAGCACGTCTTTCAGCAAATCATAGCACTTTACTCCTCCTGGCAACCTGATCTGCCTTGACTGTATCAGTCGGCAGTGTACTAACCACAAGGTAAACGGTCGCATCCAGTCTTCCCCACTATTAGGCTTTTCTAGATCAATATTCATAACTTCAGCCTGATCTTGCTACCACCACCTGCATCTGCGGATGGACGGGTCGATGACTTGGCTTTCTCCTCGTTACAGAAGGGTGGTGCAACGGATGAAGGAAAACCCCTAGTGCAACAGAATCTCGACTCGAGGCTTTGTTGGCTAACGAATCGGCTTTATGATGGATCCTTAGGATGTAGATGAATTAAAGCCCTCGAAACTGGACTCCAACTTAAAAACTTCTTGTAAATAGCTCGCATTGTCTTATCAACACAATCCCATTCCTTGTTAACTTTCTTGATAACTAGCATTGAATCACCCTTGGCAATGAGTTGCCGTGCGCCAAGTGACTCGGTAATCTCCACCCGTGAACCAGGGCTTCATATTTTGCAGCATTGTTGGAGGCTTCGAAGCGAAGCTGGAGGACATACGAGAGTTCATCACCTTGAGGTGAAATAAGAAGGACACCAGCCCCCGCGCATGTGAGTTGCAGGGACCCGTCAAAAAATAACGTCCATCACTCGAACGTCTCAGTCTTAGCCGATATCTGAGTTTCAACATATTCTACAACAAAATATGCAAGTGCCTTGCCCTAAATGGCTGTTTGGGGCTTAAAGCTGAGGTCAAAAACCCCAAGCTCCATGCCCACTTAGAGATCTTGCTTGTTGTCTGCCTGTTACGAAGCACATCTCCAATCCCGTACGAAGTGACCATAATAATGGGATGAGACTGGAAGTAGTGAATAAACTTGCGAGACGCCATCAGTAGAGATATATGATCTTCTGCATATGCATGTACTTGACCTTTGATGCAGATAGCACTTCGCTGATGAAATAAGCCAGGCGCTGGACCTTCTGTGCTTGCCCTTCGTTAGCCTCGCTCGAACCACCAAGGTTGCGCTGACTACATGATTCATGACACTATCATACAGCAGCAGCGACTCATCATCTTCAGGAGGGACAAGGGTTGAGGAGTACTCAAGTACCTCTTCAAGTGTTCAAAAGGCTTGCTTGGCCTCATCGTTCCACACAAAACATGTCGTGTTTCTTTACAGCTTCAAGAAGGTAGGCCTTGTGCATCGAGTCGTGAGATGAAATGGCTGAGCGCTGCCATGCATCCGGTCAGCTTCTGGATATCTTTGAAGCACTGAGGAGTCGACATCTTTAGGATCGTCTCGACCTTCTCAGGGTTGACCTTATTCCCCAGTGAGTTAGTACGTAGCCGAGTAGTTTACCCGAAGGTACCTCGAACACACACACTTCTCGGGATAAGCTTCATGTCATATTCTCGAAAAGCATCGAAGACATCTTTGAGGTCGGCAATTAGATTATCACCTTTCCGAGTCTTGATAACCACATCATTGATGTAGCCTCGACTTTACGTCGGCGGAGCTGGTCCTGGAGAGTGCACGGTAGGTAGGTAGCTGCTGCATTCTTTAAGCAAAAAGGCATAGTGAGATAGCAATAAGTGCCGAAGAGAGAGTATAATGTAGTTTTAATGCAATCATCCACATTGAGTGAAATCTAGTGGTAACCGGAGTAACAATCAAGAAAACTCAATATTTGCAGCCAGCAGTGGAGTCTACAACTTGATCGATGCGAAGGAGCCCAAAAGGATTCTTTGGGACAGAACCTACTAAGGTCTGTATAATCTACGCACATACGCCACTCTCCAGTCTTTTTCTTGATAAGGACTGGGTTGGTCAGCCACTATGGGTAGAAGACCTCGTTTATAAAGCCGGCTGCTAACAATTTTGCTAGATCAACCCTAATGGCCTCCTTCTTTTCAGGGGTGGAACCGGCGAAGGCGTTGACGGATCGGCTTCGCCTTGGGATCGATGTGTAGGGAGTGCTCGACCAACCTCCTAGGAACACTGGAATGCCAGATGGCTTCCAAGCGAAGATATAATGGTTTTCATTGAGGATGATGTTGGAAAGCGTGAGTTCCTATTTGGGGTCCAGTTGGGACCCCCACCGCCGTCTTGGTCGAGTCTTCAAGGTTAGTGCCCACCTTCTAGATCTCCGATCCTGGCTGCATAGCAGATTTGCTGGCTTCTTGTGGCTGGTACAGTCCCTGGATCTCCAGATTATCTGCAGCTGACTTGATCTGGGCACCGAGTGATGCCTCCATGAGCTCAACCAGTTCAATGCTCTCGTTCCCAATGCGAAGCATTGCTTCACATCTCCTCGGACTATGATGACTCCATAGGGTGCTGGCATCTTGAGTACTAGGTAAGTGTAGTGCGGGACAGCCATGAACTTAACTAACGGTGGTCAGCCAATGATGGTATGCTAGGCCGGGTCAAAGTCAGCGATCTAGAAGGGTGATAAATCCTTACGGTAGTTTCCAGGACCACCGGATATCACCGCAAAGTGAATTGCTGAGTGGTAGCGATGAAGTGCCCGGTATGATGTTGTGGAAGGGCACGTGTCTGCGCTGAATCTCAGACCTCAGGATGCCCATGTCATCCAAAGTCTTGATAAACAGAATGTCGAGGGCACTCCCCCCACCGATCATGAACTTGATCAGCCGAGTGTTGCGGACGATAGGAGCCAATATAAAAGGATATCTCCCGGGTCGATCGGGTATGTAGTCGGGATGGTCCTCTCCTGCCAAAGGTGATGGAGACTTCTGACCATGGGAGGTACTGGGGTGAGTTGGTCACATTGTTAACCTCGCGAGAAGTCAACTTGTGCCTCCTCTGGATTCCATATGCCACAGGCCACCGAAGATGAACAGCACTTTATGGGTTCTTGAGAGCCCCCATGCTCGTCATGGTCGTGTCGTCCTTCTTCTTCTGCTGCTGCTCTTGAGGTCTCTTGCCCTTGCTGTAATTGACTAGGGCTTGAAACTTATAACAGTCACGCAGCTTGTGGCTTCAGCATGTCAGAGTGCTAATGGCAGGGCTTATCATTATCTTCAAAATCCTTCGGCTATGGCTCATGCCTAGGTCGGGTCTTGTCTGTTGCTGCCACTAAATTGTCGCCCTTACACTTTTGGTCCCCTGCTTCGATGACTCAAGGTCATCGTTCTTGCTTTGGCAACACTCCTCGCCTCGAGCATACTTGTTGGCGGTACTCAAACATGTGAGCAGCCGACCACGGGCTCTTACGGCCCAATTTCTCCAACCAACGCATTTGGTGCAGCCTTACTTTCAACTCCTTGATGAGTCATGGTCGAAGATGTTGGGTATCTCATTCCTCTTGCAAGAAAAATGCTGAATGAAGTCCCATAGAGTTTTCTTCGTCTCGCTGTTTGATTCGGTACAAATAGTACTCGTCGGCCGGTGGCTGGAATGACCGTCATATATATTGTGGTTGCGCGCCCCCGATCGTCGTGGTGGTCGAGTCGGAGTCTCGATCTCAGTCTTCATTACGACGTCGTTGGTCTCAGTCGTCACGAGGACGCCGGTGGTCTCGGTTCTCACAAGGACGCTGATCGTCTTGGTCGTCGCAAGGACTCCGGTCATTGCGGGTGCAGTCGTCGGGCAGGGTCGTCGTTACGGCGGTTGTCCTAGTGGCGCCAGTTGCGGTCAACATCATCGTGATCTTCATCACTCGGACCGCCACCACCTCCGCAAGGGTAGGTGAGGCGCTCATGGACGAGTCTCTCATCGCTGCTTGTCGTCTCTATTTCGGCGACAGCCTGGGTAGTGAAGTCAGTCTTGAGCCCTGCTGTGTCGGAGGGACTCCGGTGACTCGGAATGGTGATCAGTCGAGGCTGTTGCCGTCCTCTGGCGACGTCATTCCAGAGATTCTACCATGGGGATCTAGACTATGTGACCCTAGAGGGGCGACAGATTGTTCTCTGACTTGCCAATCTGCAGAGCTGCTGCAGCCTGTTGGGCAGCAGCGGGCAGTCATGCTTTGGCCTTCTCGATCATTGAAGTCGGGTCGGGCCTAGTCAGGGTCGGGTCCTGACCAAGCCCGTGACTCGTTCGGCAATCTGATCTAGCAGGGTCATGGCGCCGGCTGCATTGTCCTGCAGAGTTGAGAAAAACCTGATGGCCACCATATTCTTGCATGAGATATGTTGGACTTGACGTCCGCAGCCGCATGAGATCACGGATGCTGGCTGGGAAGCATCGCCGTTTTGGCTTGGGTCATCATCCGTCATTGCCGGTGGTGCCTTTTTTCCTCCGGCTGCTGCTGCAGCAGCCGCTGCATCAGTGATTTCTGCCATAAAGTACTAGGGTAGTGGGGTGCCGCTCAAGGATGTGCTGTCCCAGGTCAGTGTGCGAAGCGCAGACTCATCAAGGTAGTCTCCGGTGAGTCGGTCTTGAGGGATGCGATCTGCCTAGGTGGTGGATGTGCCCCTGATCTGATGATCGCCAGGAAAAGGTCTTGACAGACCGATGCCTGTTTGTTAAGCCAAATGGAAACCGTTCAGGGCCTCGTGCAAAGCTCGATGGAGAGAGATCCAATCTTGACCGCCTCCATGTACGCACGAAGCTCGGCTAACGAGTAGTCCAAGTAGTTCCTGGTAGAAGGGTGCTAGGGCTTGATCCAGGACCGAGGCGGATTGGATCTGGATCTTGCCGAGTCGATGAAGGTGCCGTTTGGCGAGGTGGCCAAGTCACCGAGTCGACAAGTCAGAGCTCGCTATTGCAGTCGGCAACGAAGTTCAGGCTTCCGAAGAAGATCTGGTTGCCTACAGCAAAGCTGTTGACGAAGTTGATGGCTGCCGTGCTCGACAGTGTGGATTCCAGCGCTTTCCCCTTCCTGGCGCGCCACTGTCAAGGTTTTGGGGGCCTCGATGTTATTTATGCGGGTGCGAAGGAATCAAGAATATGATGGTAACAATAAGAGCCGAGTTTTACAAGTTCCGACCGCAAGATGCGTAATACCCTACGTCTTGGCCTGGTGTAGTATACTGCGAAGGGTGTTTCTAATGGGATTCCTGCCCGCCTTGTATAGCCGGGGGTATAGGGTTACATGGAGATAAACCTAGTAGGCTAAGATACAAATTGCCTTATAATACCATAATACAATTGTTTAATTGGCAACCGACCGACCACCCGACCTAGTCTCTTATGCCACCTGGGCGGCCTAACTGGGCCAATCCGACTACCTATAATTGGATCACTCGGCCTTGTTGATAGTTGAGGTACCCGGTTTCATGTCATCGACACTATGCCCTATTCAGTGTATGAACGTAGGGCCTATCTTGCATTCTTCTTTCTTTTTGGAAGGATTATTTTTCACAGCCAACAAAATAATGCGGCAAACAATTCTTTCTAGAGTTGCTGCATCATCAAACTATAATTATGTATAAGCAGCACCAAGGAGTCTATCCGAGCTAAAGGATATGGGACTATGTGTTGTGTACAGCAAGAAATCCAGCCGTTTTCTTTTTTCTTTCCCTTTTTTTTTTCAAAATGAATCCAGTCCAGATGAACCTTAATTTGCCCAGCACTTTGAAGTGCGGAGGAAACAGTACACTACATCATACACGAAAAATGAGAGAGGAACCCGCAATTCCTTTAATTTCCCTCTAAAACAGCTGATGATAGCTAGAGAAATTCAAAGCCTAATGAGATTTGGGATAGAGAGAAGTTTGTTTTGAACCTTTAAGGCTAGTTGATTACCACAAGCGATGCTGGCGACGGAAGATGAAGATGCCACACCGACGTAGTCTTCTGCTGTAGCTACGTACCCGCCGAACGCCGGACCCGCTGTGCTGAATGACAGCACGTGAGAGACAGAGCCGACGCAAACAGCGTGGATGGGCTTCCTAGAAACCTGATCTGTTAGCAAATAATGCATAAACAAGATCGCTGATGGGATGACTAGATCGAGTTCACACTTCGCAGCATACTGAGGAACAGAAAAGCTCAGGCAATGGCGTGCGCAGCAAAAGAAATCGGAAGGTGACTGACTGCTCGTCTCATCCAAGGAATGTAATAGAGCAGCGGGGGCACAGTGTAAACAAGCTAAAATATTCGTGCTCACGTCACTCTATACAGGATAAGGAGAGCACGAATATGCATGCACCGTCATTATGTCACTAATCAGTGGGCCAGAGCCCAAATGTCATCCTCATACGCGACGGTTCTTTCGAACTCATGCTACTTTGAGATGCCCACCCAACAGAATAATTCGTAGGGTAAGGGCTCGTGGTTTGCTTTACATTGCTTGCTATATTATGCTACTTGAAACCTTGTCATGGCTGCAAGGCTGGAACGCTAGAGAGACCCAATTATTTTAGTACTACTCCCTCCTTTGCTTTTGATACATTATTATTAGTGCTTAGTTACAAAAATGGTGACTCCATCTGAAAAGACTACATGTCTCTGAACATTTATCACGAATCTTTTGCTTTGTCTAATTCTTTGGGATTCATTATAACTGCATATGGAGAGAATCACAAGCCTTGCTACTTAGTTTAGTGGCGAAGAAATTAGCAAAGCGAAAGCTAAAGCATTATGGTATCTGTTTTTAAAAATGGGAAAGCAACGATCCCTTTATCGGTACAAATGCAACTTACTCTATTTTAGCTGGCACGAGCTGGAGACTTGCTTCAACTTTGGTGTATGGACAAGCACCGTTCCGATTGGAGTATAACTTGTTAATTTGCTGGGCAATTGCACATAAATACATGAATACCTATTCGATTAGTGATATAATTGTAACTCATGTGGCCAATGTGACAGATTGATTTTATTTTTTAAGATACAATATATTGTTTAATATATGTACTACTCCCTCCCTTTGAAATAAAGGGTCAAATGCGTTGGCGGTCCTCCAACTTGTTAGGGTGTGTCATCCAGGTCCACTGTAATGTCCAGAAAATATAATTCAGCCTAAATTCATTTTGGGCTTTATTAGTGGGCTAAATGACCATTAAACTTGGCCTTAATTGAGTCCGTTTCCTAGTAGAGAGGGGGAGGCAGTACCCACGAGCTCTCCCTGGTGTTTCTCCTTGCCAATCGATCCTTCCTCTAGGGAGACAGAGAGGCGGCGCTGAACTTGGCGTTCTGGCTGCTGGGGTGCGACGATCCCATCGCAGGCGGCATCGAGGCAGGGAAAGGCATAATTGCATCAGGTTGAGGACGTGATTTGGCCTAGGTAACAAAGCAAAATCTTTTCCCTATTAGCTACGTTCAGATCGCAGATAGTTTCGGCCGGCCGTTTGGGGTTAATCTCTGTGAAGGACGCGAATTTGTGCTGCTGCAGTTGTGCGGACAGGGTACAGTAGCAGTTCGACTTAGTTTTTGAGACTTTTAGCTGTCGAATCTGAACATCCTGTCAAAATGAAAGTTGTAGATTATTCAAATACCTTTCCAACGAGTATTTATATGCCTTTTTTCTTTCAGTATATCAGGAGTTATGCATCTCTGAATATTTACTGTCAGTTTCGTCAGACTGCAGTTACAGTTTTGACATTGGGTTTTGTGTGCCAAATCTAGTGATCTTAGAGGCCGATTTTGTCTGTCATACAACAAAGGTTATGGCAGAGCTTTGTGGGTGTTTTTCATGGAGCTCTTAAACTCTGTTTTTTGTCAGTAGAACTGGGGTTATGATGTTTGAAGATCAGCTGCTCACTGTATAAGCAGTAAACTGAATGCGGTTTTGTGACCCAGTTTTACCTCAATTACAGTTCGAATCAATTTTTGAGTTGAATACCAAAGTTGTAGATATTTTTCTGTAGATGATCTTAGTGTACTCATTTACTCTTTTCACTGTTTTATAAAAATAGTTATGAAAAGGTAAAGCAAACTGTCCTGTATAGACAGTTTTGGTGTTTGGGGCTGTTTTTGGGGTTATCTTTACGGGCGACCGTAGGAGAGCTTTATTCGTTGTTTGCCTTATTTGTATGATTGCTTTTGGTGCTGATAATTGCTTACATTCAGTGGTGCATCTTCGGAGCAAGCTTAGCACATTATCTTGAATTGGTGAAGACAAGTGAACGTAGCGCCGTGGTCTACATGCTTTAAACTTTGTTATTCGAATTTCCTCCAATAAATTTCAGTATCTCACACTAGCCACTTAATCTGAAGTTATTTTCTATTACATTTACAATGAAGCATGCTGTCTTATAGCTTGTGGTACTTTATTTATCGTTATCAAAATTTGAAGTATATGAAGTGCATACATCACAACCTTGCATTTGCACTCTTCCATTTGACATGCATATGAGAAACTACAGCCTGATGTTGGTGTAGTAAGTACCGGTACAGCAACGCATGTTGAATTGAGCAATGTGGTTGCAGCCCTCCCTTCCTTCGTTGGGATTGGAGGGTAGAAGTGAAGTCTTGCATTGCATTGCATCATTTGCATTTGCATGGAAGAATCTAATTATGAAGTATATGCAGTTTTAATCTTTTAACCGGAATTTATTTATCAGTTGATATTTTATCTTGTTGTTGCAATCCACTTGATGCTTAATCAAACTGTGATTTGAATAACTTATTAAAGTAGTTTGCTTACTGGGGTTTTGCATAAACCCATATGCTTGTTTTTCCCCTCAGTACTTGATCTGGGATGGTACAAGAGCGTGGAATGGGAGTAGCAACACGAGTGCACTGTTCATGAACATTTAATTTTCGAACACTTGAGTTGTCTTAATAATGTTTGGTCTTTTGGAACTTTACTTTTGTTGGACCATCATTTGGAGCTGCTGTCATGGATAGAATTTGGTTATCACTATACTTTTATTTGTTTGAAGGCTTCCGCGTACTCTGTTGTTATCTAGTTATTTTTCTCTCTTTTGGCAATCTTTATATGTTGCTGTTGTAGCATAGTGTAGTAACGCTCCAGAATTTCTGGATGTTACATCCACCAACTCTCAAACTTCACATCTAGAATCCGAAACTATCACTACAAGAAAAAGACCTTCTAAGCACGCTTCTATTGATGCACTTTTTTTATAAACGTCAATACACCAGCACCTAAAGACGTTTTGTGCCACGGTATTGAGATCGCGTTATTAACACGTTATTAGATACGTTTTGGACGTCAATAGCAAAATAAACATGCTTTTGACATGATTTTGATGTCAATAGCCCTCTAAAGATGCTTCTAGACACGCATTGAGAAGTTACATGACACTTGACGCGCTTTCATTCCATTGGTATCCCATGTAAACACGCTTATGACATGATATTGAAAACGCATCAAAATGATATGATATTAGTAACGTTTTAAGCGTATGTAATCTCATCTAAAGACGTTTTTGACACGCTATTTAGAATGCTAGAGGTTTACATTTAGATATAAGTTAAAAGAAATACATCTCTTACTCTAGTCATATTTGCATATGAGATAAGTTGGTTAAGTTAGTTTATAAGAAATGAAGAGGTCACGGGTTCATGTCCTACGAATTGTGTGAGTAATGTAACACCCCAGCCCGTTTGTAGCCTGTAGTAGTGGTTTCGGCCCAAGTGTCCCAGAAGTGGTGTGGTTGTGGGAATAGTCCCACATGGCTTGTCTAGGTGGGTGAGGGTCAGCATATAACCCTTGTTGGTTCCAAGCATAGCACCTCCGAGTTAACCCTTTTACTCGAAGCGAGGACGAAAGTATAAGAGGGGTGCTATGGGCATGCGTGTGCCCGCCCCGCGTGGGGCTGGGTGGTAAGCGGATTTTGGACGCAGGGTGTTACAGTAATACTTTGTATCAGGATGAGGAACAAAATATGTTTTTTTTTTCAATCTAAATAGCAACGCTTTAAAACTTTGCTAAATTAATAGATACATGACATCAATGTAACTAGCGTTGTTACGAATTGTGTTATATCCGGTAGACACGCTTTTACAATACATCTCTACAGGCACATGACACGGCACGTGCGAAGACACCCTCAACACGCTTTCTGAAAACGCATCTAACGTATAAATAAAGCGTATCTATAGGGGTATTTTTCTTGCAGTGTATTAAAACTGTTCACCAGGGTCCACACCGGTTTTGACAGATTTCTTCTTTATGATGCTACAATTTGAAGTCGATGCTTCAGCTTGAGACGAAGAAAAGGAAAGAGGAAAAACAAGCTATGAGAGCTGGGAAATCAACCAACTCAGGGGCATCTTTGCATATTTCAAAGCCAAAGCTGTTCTCCAAAACCAGTATGGACCATTTGTGAACGGTTTCGATAGTTTGAGGACCTGGATGTGCGGGCCGAAAGTTGCTGGACCTATATGACTCACCCTGACTAAGTTGGAGGGCCGGCGGTGCATCTCACTCTAAAATAATCATCATTCTGGATATGATTATACAACCAATGCATTTGGAAGCAACTACATGCCCTACTGGAATCGACGAGTTACCCTAGGATTTTCTGTTTTCCCTAGAGTTTTTTGAAGAATCGAAGTTTCCCTAGAGTTGCTTTAAAAACCGTAGGGACAAGGAGCATGTCCCTAGAGCTTCTTTAGAAACCGTACGGAAAATGAGCGTTTCCCTAGGATTCAACACGCTTCGTAGGGAAATCAACGTCTTGAGAATTTATTTCTTTCTCGTTCTCTCTCTCTCACCAGTCACCACAGCCTGCCGACATCTCTCTTTCTCATGCCGCATCCATCTCATCCCCTCCCATCTCCCAAAGATCTCCTACCCTCCCGCCGGTCCTCTGGACGTCCGTGACTAGGCCTCGCTCGCCGGGCACGGCTCAGCAGAAGCTCCATCCGCCTCCCCATCTCGGTAAGAGAAGGAAGAGCAGCTCCATGGATCAATGGCTCTGTGGTAGCTGTTGTGATTTTCCTCGTCCTAATCCGCTCTACCTCTCCTCTCTCTCACCAGAATTTAATACATGATCATGATGGTTAAAGCAAAATATATTATATGAGATAAACAGTTTGAAGCTCATGTAATGGCATGTATCCTGATAACTTTACCACATAATTAGATAATAAATTTCAAAAAAATTGGATCATCATGTAAAATAACACCAGGTATCCTTCACTACGGGAAACGTTCATTTGTCGAGTGCCTGGGGCACTCGGCACAGGCCCTATTACACTCAGCAAAGCCTAGCCTACGGCAGAAATATGCTGGCAAAGGGCTCTTTGCCTAGAGCCAAATGTCGGGCACTCGGCAAAGACTTTACCGAGTGCCCAAATGACACTGGGCAAATAAAGTAACGTGACGGCCCAAACAGCCGTCATGTGTTGTTTGCCCAATGCCCTGATGGCCGACACTCGCAAACATGGATTCTTTGCCGAGTGCCCCAGGTCCCAGGCACTCGGCAAAGATGACCACTTTGCCGAGTGCCGCGGACTGGCTCTCGGCAAAGATGGTCAGTTTGCCGAGTGCCATAGCCAATGCACTCGGCAAAGTTCTGGGGCACTCGGGAAAATATGGTCACAAATTGCAATAAAATGTTTAAATCCACTACAACCTGGACCAAAATCACACCAAATCACACATATACAATCAACATCATCAGAGACATATATATATCATCACCATCATCATCACAAGCACATAAATTATCACAAACACTGAACAACATGACCACAACCTCAAGTTCACATAGAAAGTGTCCACAGTTCGCGTAGAAGATGACAGGCACAAGTTTATCAAATGAAAGCACAACTAGCTAGTTAGTTCATAGTAATAGAAGTTCAAATACAACTACAAATGGTTCATTGACTAGGTGGTGCCCACGGCGACCAAGCATTTGGCGGGGAAATCGGATTGTTGGATCCCGCCGATCGATTTTGCACGAAGAAGAGATTGTATTAAGACAAGTTTTAAGATAGACCCATATAAGCTAAAACAGCTAAAACATTCGATTACTTCATCTTATCATACTTGAAGGTAAGAAATGAAACTACAAGGATCTAAAGTGACTCACCGGAGTGCCTGTAGGAGTAGTGGCGAAAGGAGATGTGGCGAAAGGAGGAGTGCCGAAAGTAGGTGGTACGGGAAACAGCCCTGGAGGCTGCGGCGGAGACCGGGTACACTCTGCATGTATTGGAACATCGCCCCCTACATGCTGCGTCCTCAGCCGCTCTTCCTCCAGCTTCACCTCCACCTGGGCCTCCATCCTTGCCGCTCTTCCTCCAGCTTCGCCTCCATCTGGGCCTACAATATTTTCATCCGAATGTTACAATGCAAGGCAAAACCATGTAAAAATCAATGAACGACGGATAAAACAAAAATAACCTGGAGTTGCTCAATCTGGATCTGTGAAGCGCTCTGCCATGGGCGTATGGGCGGCGCTGAGGTCGAGCTCCTTGCTTGGATCTGGGAGAGGGTGGGAGTAGAGGCCGTGTTTGATGCGGGTGCTTGCCCGAACTTCTCGTCATAGGATCTGGGGATAACTTGACCCGTGCAACCTGACAAACCGATGGCACCAACAGCTGCTTAGCAGCCACATGTGACAAATGATTTCGCCCAACCACACGATTTGGTCGATGCCTTACCTGAACCACGCAAAGGTAGAGGTGATCCTTTGCAAATCACAAGGAAACACAAGAATAAGTGGAAGGAACAACTCCCAATAATCCTTAAGGACAAGAGCACTTGGCTTTTCTATTTTCTTTTTCTCAAATTCGTGGTCAGGGTTTCAGGACAAGGGGGGGGGGGGGGGTACTATTTATACTAGGAACATCCCTCCTAGCTGGGCTGAAATGGTTCTAGCTAGGCCCAGTTCGACAGAACATGGGCCTGTGATAGTGTTCACTAAAACAGGCTTAATTCTCTCCATACATCTTCAAATTATGATCGGTTGGATGCATTGGAAAGAAGACTTCAAGACGCCTCCAGTAATGTATGACACTCATGCCCAAAGTTTTTAGATCGGTATAGTTCTTGACATGAATGTTGGACTCATAATCTGGATGCCTTGAGGGACAGGTCTTCACCAAAACATAGATAACTCTTTCCTCATAGCTTCAATGAAGTCACGGTTTGTTGCATCTAAAACTTGACTTGAGAAGCTTTCCATCCATATATGACATTTGGGTTGGAACATCCCAGATTGGTACAGAACTCAATGTGAAGTGGAATGTCAGAATCTGAGCATCGTCCCAATGTCTTCAGTAACAGCTCTCACCAAAATCGACATAACTCTTTTCACGCAGCTCCAATGGATGTATGGTTTGTTGCATATGAAATTAGACTTCACAAGATTTCCATCCATGTATAACACTTGAGCACAACTGCATAAATTGGTACAGAATTTGTTATGAAGTTGAAGGTCAGAGACTGCTCATTATCACATAGACTCCAACTTGGTTCCATTGGGTTTCTTATGGTTGACCCATCCTTGAACTGTGCTTCAACTGTGGGTACAAGTAATACACCTCCATTAGGTAGTAAACAATTCATACTAAAGGCATGCTCATAATCATTAAGGAATAGATGCACCTTTTGTTGTAGTTGTTTGACAACAGACCATGTCAATGATCCCTTGTAGATAACATTGTTCAGTTCAGTGTTGAGAGGTTCATGGCCTTGTTCACACACCATTGGAGGGCTATTGAGAGATGTCTCATCATCCTCCCTTTCTTCAAAAGGAGTCGACCTCGACTTTGTTTCTTCAGGACTCAAGAGAGGAGACATTTCAGCTATGCTGAACACATTTGGAGGGCCATGTGAGATGTCCTCATCATCCTCCCCTCCATGAAAAGTAGTTGACCTCGACTCTATTTCCTCAGGGCCAAGCAAAGGATACAAAGCAAGTAAAGGAGACAGATCAACAATGTTGAGTGTGTTGCTGATTGCAAAATCATGCTCCAAAATCTCGATCTTGTTGGCATTACAATTTATCTTTGCAAGGACAATGAATGTGCCATCTGCACGAGGCAGCAACATGGACACTTGCCTCTCATGAAATCTTTCCTTCTGGTGATGCACACAAGCAAAATCTTCATGCTCAAGGATCAGATTCTTCTTGTTGTTGATTGCCTTCACAACATTGCACTTTGATTTATTCCCAATATCTGGCTGTGTCTTCATGGGAATTTTCTTCACATCCTAATCTGAATCCATGGGTTTGGGCACACCATATAGCATCATGATATCCCTAAAAAAGATGTTAACTACATGCGACAAATCGTCGCTCTTGTGACAGAGAAATATTGATGCAATTTCAAAAAGGCCCAAAACAAAATTTCTTCTCTTCTTTGTTTTATGCAACCTTGTAATAAAATTTCTTCCCTATTACGACTACAAACCCTAATCTCTACTGCTTATTTTTTTTATTTTTTGAGGGAATACTGCTTAATAAATAAGGTCTGCGCACGCAAGCAAGGTGCACCCCCCCCCCCCCCCCCGGTGCGATACGGGACCCCACCGATATCATGCCCACCTTCGATACCGCATCCCCGCATTTTGGAGGAACCTCCATCCGAACGACCGTTTTGGATCAATGGATCCACGTTCGTTTCGGTGTTGGTATGTGATCCGCGCCCCGATCATCATCACGCAACACCACGGGCCCACTCGGTCGATCATCGACCGTGTTGGTGTGCGCTCTGCGCTCCCACCTTCTGCACAGGAATCTTACGGCCGCTTGGTCGATCATATGCCGTTTGTTCCTGATCTAAGGACCCACATTCGTTTTGGCGTTGGTGTGTACTCCGCGAACCCAACCTCTGCACGGCAACCATACGGCTGCTTAGCTGCGCATCCACCATTTGATCCTGATCGGAGAACCACGTTCGTTTCGGCGTTGGTATGTGCTCCGCTTTCCCACCCGCCGCAGGGGGCCTTACGGCCGCTCGGTCGCCCATCCGCCCACCCTTCCCACGTAACCCTCGGATGCCGCCACCCTCCGTACTCAACACTCGGGCGCCGCCACCCACACCGCACACACACCTTGACATCCGTACATCCATTCCTGATCTGAAGGTATACTTCAAAATCGTCATGATTTTCTTTTCCCCCAATCAGCGCTTGGCATTTCCATTCGTCGTTTATATGACTTTGAACCCTAACTCCGCATCTGTCTGCCATCCGTACGTCCATTCCTGATCAGAGCGATCACATTAAAATAGTCTTTGCTTTTGCTTCCCCCCGCCACGGCCCTATCATCAACGTTCTTCTTGTAACCTAATTCCGTGACACATTTCTGCACTCAGAGCTTTGTGCCTGCGACGTCGGTCATTGACATTGAGGGTCATATCTCTGTGTCGGCGTAGTTTGTTTGTTCCTTGTAGTCGGAGGTTACTGATAGGTGAGATTTTCGCTCCCGTGCAATCGCACGGGCACATCATCGGAGCATCGGTGTCTATATCGCAAGTCGCTAATATGAGATCTGGGCTGTCGTGTTTGACATCAGGTTCTCATGTTGTCGGATATCGTTGCCTACGGCAGGCTTGGCCAGCTCTGGTATTTTTCATAATATTTGTCTTTATGTTATTTTCAGCCAGTGTTTAAAAGATGGATTCAAACATCAGTCGCAGATGTATCGGAAAACTCCAATGCGGTACCAAAGGTGCGTATGTGACACATAAACAGAGGTTCTTGTGAAAATGATCTATATGGTACATCATCCGTTAGGATTGGTTATGCAGCGGAGACATACTTCGCGTCGAAAGGTTCCGCTATCAGATCTGTCAAACACGTTTTGTTCGAGAGTCGAATCCTCACCACCAGTGTTAGCATGGAAGCAGGTGTTTTGATGATATTTTTGTTTGATTGTACAATTTCTTGTTAGTTTAATCATCTTGTATTCTGCAGACGAGCCAGGGATCACTTAGAGGGCTGTTTGGTTTGCTGCATTAGGGTTTAGCCAGGCTTAGGTTATGTAGCAAAATACCTGTTCTACATGTTTATTACCTGCACAACGTCTTAGCCTGGCTCTGCATGCAAAAATGTTATCCCAGCCTGCATTGCTGGAAACGTGAAGCGCCGTCGTTTAAGCTGACTTGAGATAGCTTGAATAGAATCTTACGCAGGGCTAAACTAGTGCAGGAAACCAAACATACCCTGCAATGCTTACTGAGAAGCAGGGTGTACCGAAGATTAGGAAGGGTATCCGGAGAAACGCGTGGCTTTGACAAACAGAGAGAAGAGAGCAATAGATTGCGGAGGGAGGAGTATGCACGGAAACAGAGTCAATTGTCAATGTCGAGATTCAAGAGAAAAACATGAAATGTTGTATAATACCGGACGCTGCGCGTGAGGAACGAAATCGCAAACTGAATACATGTGGAAAATAAGACATATTTTTGACACTTTTAACTTTGTAAATTTTGTATGCCGAAAACTTTACAAAATATTTTTCAATAATTCATTTATTCAAGTCAATAAAGCATGACATACTCAACCTTTTATGTTTAGACTGTTTAAACATGTCTATACATGAACTCAACTTTTCGAGAAACTGGTTTATTCATAGTACATATTTCAACATGTTGATAAACTTGTTCAATATTTATTGTTTTTTTTTTTTGCGAACTCAATATTTATTGTCTAAATTGTTGTATATTTAACTTATTGATTTTTTACAAAATAAAAATATATATCCATAATGAATATTGTTACATTAATTCTAATGGACATCACAGTTCAATCAAAACCGGACCAATAATTGAATAGAAAAATATATTTAAATGTCAATCAGCTTTTGCCAACCACATCCTGCTCTCTTTTTTTTTTTTTTTTGGACCATCGCCAACCACATCCTGCTGGCAACCCTCTGTCAAGGCTTCATGTCTTTCGCCCTGCTTCAATCTTGTTATCTGTTCACCTTGTTAGAGTAAACTGGAATGTAATGGATAGACAATGAACTCTTGTTTCTTTATTACACTGTAGATACATATTTATATGGGGAAGGGTTGAGGTCGCAACTATTCATCTAAAGGTGTTTGACCTTTGGTCGCACTCATTCACCAATGTGAACCCTCTGTTATCCCTCAACTGGTCACCCATTGGTTCTTAACACTCCCCCTTGAACAGTTGTTCTTCGTCGTACAGTGCGTATCCTCCAAAAACCTCATGGAAAAAATATGAGGAGATCCTGGTCTTCATATACTGCGTAAAAACTCTTTAAACCCTGTGGGAAAAATAGGAGAAACTGATACAGCATATCTGGTGTATCCTCAACAAGACTCATGAGAAAATCCTGTGAAGGCAAAACTCATAGTTTGGAGAATATCTCATGTCATTAATTATTACCTTAGAAAAACCCCTGTGGGGAAAAATAGGCAATATGACATTCTGCTTGTATGACATTGCCTCGTTAAAACCTGTCAAGAGAAAACTAATCTAGCAAAACTCATATAGGGAAAAGAGTACAATGTGATGCCTCGGTAAGGTTATTTTCAGAAGGACTCTCCCCCTGAACCTTGCAAGCCTCTAAGTCTTCGCATACCAATGCCTCGAACACATTTCTGAAATGAGTGAGCTAGTAGAGACTTAGTAAACAAATCTGTGAGATTTTCACAAGATTTGGCTTGCAGGATATTATCTCTCCACTTTGTTGAAGCTCATGTGGATAAAACAATTTTGGAGTAAGATGCTTAGTCAAATTACTCTTAACATAACCATGTTGCATCTGAGCAATACAAGCGGCATTATCCTCATAGATAATGATTGGTGATCCAATTGGACCAACCCCACATGACTGTTGTATGTGGTTTATCATTCTACGAAGCCATACACACTCCCATGGTGCTTCATATAATGCAATTATCTCAGAATGATTGGTGAAAGTAGATACCAGAGTCTGTTTCGAAGACTTCCATGATATTGCTGTCCCACCATGTAAGAACACGAAGCCTGTTTGTGATTTGGCATTATGGGATCAGATAGGTAGCCAGCGTCAGTATATCCAATCAAATTGGAGTCTTGGTTTTTCCTGAAGAAAAGACCAAGATCTTTGGTGCCATTAAGATATCTCAAAATAGTCTTAATTCCCGTCCAATGACGTTTAGTAGGATCGGCACTATGTCTGGCTAATAGGTTCACTGCAAACGCAATGTCAGGCCTTGTGCTATTTGCCAAGTACATCAGTGCTCCAATGGCACTAAGATACGGCTTTTCGGGTCCCAGTATCTCTTCTCCTTCTTCCCTTGGTCGGAACAAATCTTTATCAAGTTCGAGAGCTCTAACCACCATAGGGGTTTTAATGGGATGAGCTTTATCCATATAGAATTTCTCCAAAACATTCTGGACATAGGCAGATTGATGAACCAGAATTCCCGTTGGAAGGTATTCGAGTTGCAAACCCAAACAGAATTTAATTCTCCCTAAATCCTTCATCTCGAATTCTGCCTTGAGATGTCTACATGCTTCTTCAATATCCTCTGTATGACCCAGATCATCAACATAGACTGAGATAATGCAAAATCCTGTAGAGGATTGCTTGATAAATGTGAAAACCTGGCCCAAATAGATTCGGCCCATAATACAACTAGGCATTTAGTGCTAGTGTGCATGGTTTAGTCCCACATTGGAAATTGAGAGGGAGCATGACCAACTTAAATACCCAGTCCAGGGTGCAGTAGTAACCGGGTTAACCCTTTTACGCAAAGCGAGGACGAAAGCGTAAGAGTTGCTACTGTGAGGTGGGCCCCGCACTGCAGGCATACGGGCCTGGAGCCGTACTCTGGTCTGGGGTGTTACAATAAATACGCATGGACAATCATCATTGTTTGAATATCCTTTATCTATAAGATATACCTTCGGTCGGCTGTACCACATCTGCCCTGATTGCTTCAAGCTTGATTGCTTCAAGCCATAAAATGACTTCAGAAGTCTTACACAATACATGTTGCGTTTTGCATCCTTATTTGGAATTGGAACTCCATCAGGAACGCTCATATGAATCTCCGAATCTAGCGACGCATACAGATATTCGGTCACGACATCCATCAACTGCATAGATAGACGCTTTTTAACTGCCAATGATATTAAGTATCGGAACGTAATTCCACTCATAACTGGAGAATATGTTTCATTGAAATCAATGCCGGGTCTCTGCGTGAACCCTTGAGCGACGAGCAGGGCTTTATATCTCACTACCTCATTGTTTTCATTTCTCTTCCGAATGAAAACCCACTTGAATCCCACAGGAAAGATTCTTGGAGGCGTCTTAATTGCTGATGTGAATACCCCTCTTTTCTTGAGGGAGGCTAATTCTGCCTCCATTGCAGCCTTCCATTGACTCCAGTCTGAGCGTTTCTGACACTCTACCATGGATTTAGGATCTGGATCATTTAGGAGACTACCAGCAACTGTATCCGAGAAATAAACGTCGACAATCGTAGTTTTACGATCGTATGATTCTCCAGTATTCGCATAGTGAATTGAAACTTCTTGAACTCCTCTTGACTCCTCATGATTTTCCAATACGAGTGTGTCAAGGTGTTCCGATCTCCCAACTCCAGAAAAGTGCACATTCAAGTTGGGTTGTGGATCTCTCGTCGTGTCCACAGAGAGTATACAACTCTCTTGGTGTCAGTCAACAACTGGTTGACTTGCATTTACTACTTCGAAGGAGATTTTCTGTCGACGGGTACTTGGCGCTACGTCCTGTTCCTTGTTCCTCTCTATCCTTGGACGCTTTCTCGAAGCGTCTACCACCTGCTTAGGGATGCTCGTACTTCTCCCCCTCTTTTCAGAGGTCTGGAGTTGAGTGGTTTTCTTTGGTACCTCCACTCTTTTCGGCGCATTTCTCGCAGGGTTCAAGGATTTTGTGACACCTTTATAATTAGTAAATGCATCTGGCAGATTGTTTGCAATGTGTTGCAAATCAATAATCTTCTGAATCTGCAGTTCAGTTTCTAGAGTACGTGGATCCATGTGAGCGATGCCCTTAACATCCCAATCAATTTCCTGGCATTCTTTATGATATTTGAAATCTCCCCCTAATGCTGAAAAATTTTGCTCATCAAAGATACAATCAGCGTGCTGGGCAGTAAATAGATCCCCAGTCAGGGCTCAAGATATTTAATTATCGACGAATACTTATATCCCACGTAGATCCCCAATTTCCTGTGAGGGCACATGGCTGTACGCTGCGGTGGTGAAATCGGTACATATGTAGTGCACCAGAATTTCCGCAGATGGGAGATACTTGGTGGATCTTCACGTACTAACTGTAAGGGAGATGTACTATGATATGCAGTTGGAAGCAACTGGATTAAGTCAGCAGCATGAAGTACTGCGTGACCCCAACATGAGGTTGGGAGATTGCAATTCTGCAACATTGGTCTTGCTATCAGTTTGATTCTCTTTATCAGAGATTCTGCCAAACCATTTTGCGTATGGACATATGGAACCGAATGCTGAACTTCTATGCCTTGAGCCATACAATAATCATTGAATGCTCACGAAGAAAATTCTGCAGCATTGTCCAATTGGATTGATCTAATCCGCTTTTCAGGGAAATTTGCTTTCAATCTGAAGATTTGAGCAATTATCTTAGCAAAAGCATGGTTTCGTGTCGATAAAAGGCACACATGAGACCATCTTGTAGATGGAATACCTGAATGCTATCAAAACCATGAAATACATGAATGGTCAAGAATACGGTTGTATAGGGCCACATATGTCTCCTTGAATACGTTCAAGGAAGTCAACAGGCTCATGTTGTATTTTGAGGTATGATGGCCTCAAGATAAACTTTCCCGTGGCACATGCGGTGCACATAAATCATGACCAATGGAATTGCTAATAATTTTCCTCATCATCCCAAACCCGGGATGGCCTAGGCGATCATGCCTGGAATGTATCAACATTCTGGAAAATTACCTTATATGCAACATGTTCTATGGGTTTAATTAATATATGTGTAGTACAATCCAGACGGTAAGGATGGAATTCTTTCCATTGCCATATCCGTTATCCTTAGTAATAAGGAGAATTTCTTCGTTATTATCTTCATGGGTTTCAACATGTAACCCATTTGTACGGATATCTCTATAGCTCAACAATGTACGAGTAGAATCAAGATACAATAATGCATCCTCAATTGTTATGTGTGTACCCATAGGGAGTGTAATAGTGGCTCGTCCAGAACCAACTATTGTCGCATCGCGTCCGGCGATGGTCAAAACAATTCCTTGTTTCTTTGTAAGACTTTGGAAATATTTTGTTTCTCTAAGTATAGAGTTTGTGGTACAACAGTCCAACAGGCACATTTCCTCCTCCATCGAATTGACTCTCTTGAATCTATATAGACGAAAATAACAAAATTCCATCAAATATATAGAGTACATACATAACTTTACTAATGTATCAAAGTTCTGATACTTATTACAATACCATTCAGTACCATCTACTTATTGCAACTTTCTTATTACAAGACATAGATTTCTAAATATCTAAGCATCTAGGAGATATTGGATCCTAAACTAGGTCTCCATACACGTCGTTGGAAGCGAATGCAACACCGTGTTCTCCGTGTCCATGTAGTCCTCGACGGGTAGTGGAAGCTTTGCGTTAGAAAAGCCCTCCTCTTCTAAACTTGGCTTGGATTGCTGGTTGAAGTGAGTTTCAAAACCCGATCCTTTCGCCTTGTTTCCCAGGGATTTCTGGTACAGATCACACAAGTGTTGTGGGGTATGGCATTTCTTAGCGATGTGTCCAACACATCCGCACTAAAAGCAAGTTCTCTTATCATTCTTAGCTTTTGAAATGCCCTTCCCTTTTGCCTGGCCATTGAACCTATTTCCTTTCCCCCTTTTGCGGTGGCGCCTAGATTTACCATTCTTTTGATTGCTTGTAGAAGCCTCAAAATTATTCTTATTTTGATTCTGAGCATTATGATGAACTTCAGGGAGAGGAGCAGCCCCAACCGGGCGTTGATGATGATTTTTCATAGTGAGTTCATCATACTTCTTAGCATGAAGTAAATTATTGATAAGCTCAGAAAAGGTTTGGTAATTCCTGGCGCGGTACTGATGCTTCAAGACCTGCTCAGAAGGGAGCATAGTAGTGAGAGTCTTCTCAACCTTCTCCGCTTCTGTTGGTTCTTTCTCACAAAACCGCAATTTGGAACAGATCTTATGAACAGCATGGTTGTAGTCTCCAACGGATTTGAAGTCCTGAAGACGAAGATGAGACCATTCATGATTTGCCTCAGACAGCAAGCATGCCTTCTGTTGTTCATTTCTGTTCTTCAGAGCATTAAATAGGCACTTGGATCTTCCTCCAAGACATATTCAGCTTTAAGGTCTGAATGGAGGTGCAACCTTATCTGTTGCAAGGCCATGAACTTGTATGGTTCTGTAAAATTAGCCGGTCTCTCAGCGGGTGGCAAGAGAGCTACTAAAATCCCACGGGCTGCCAAGCTTATCTTGACATCCGTCGCCCATGTTGGGTAATTGTGTCCATCTTGAGCGAGTTCCTCGAACTCACGGGCCATTTTACCTATATGGGATACAACCAGAGATTTAATTAAAAATCCTCAAGTGCAGTTGTAATCAATCTGTCCATGAATGTTTGCAAGAAATAACATCTCTATTGCAAAACTATGGTACAAGCAAGAAATATTAATTTTCATTGCTGGTATTTTCTATGTATGAGAATTTAATCTCCATTACATTTTCATGATGTGCAAGAAAAATTATATCCTCAATTGCATATGGTAATATGCAAGAAAATTTAATGTCTCCATCGCCCATTGCAAGAAAATAAAATTCTCAATTGCCAACTGCAAGAAAATTCTGTTCTCCATTGCAAAGTCAATTGTTGCTAATCAACTTGTGTACAATTAATATATCAATTAATTGTGGCTATACAAGAGAATTTATTCTCCATTGTAAGCTAAAATATTGTTAAGGTTGTTGTGTTTAATACATATAATTTTCCTCGAATTAGGCACAAAAGCATAATGAGGTCAAATTTTAACTATAACCTTGCATGGAAAACTTAATCTCTCAATTGCAAGAATTGATTAAACACGTGATTATTTCATATAATCTTCATTACACATCAGTACAATTACTGGAAAGTAAGGTTCAACCTATTACAATATTACACACAAACTTCAGTAGAGTACACAGGCTAAACTGAAATTATTAACAACAATTGCATCAGTACAAGAACAAAAAAGAAATCTGCCTGCCGCGTGGGCCAAGCAAACTTCGAATTAGGCCCAGTCGGCCATGTGGCCCGAGAGGGAGCACGCGGGGAAGAGAGTGGAAGCCGGCGGCCTGGCCCAGCCCATTTGCGATGATGTTAAAAGGGAGCTTCCCCGGGTTACGGTTTCGTAACCGTAACCACTCCAAAACACGCCGCCGCCGCCACTGCTTCTCTCCTCCATCTCCTCCGCGCAGATCTACCGGTCCCCATCGCCGCCGGTGAGCTTCAGCGCCGGTGAGCCTCCCCCTCATCACTAGAGGAGGGGAAATCGTCGTGGAGTTCGATGTGGCCATTGCAGTGCGCCTCATGCCTCGCCGTCGCGGTCCAAGCGCCGGCCTCGCGTCCCGAGCGGCGTGCCAGCGTGCCGGCGAGGTGGGCGAAGTGCCGAAGGAGGGGTTCTCCATTGGGGTTATGCGGCGTCAAATCCGCTCGAGCCAATGAGGATCCCACCGCGAAGGAGGTTGCCGCCTCAGATCCGGTGATGACGTCGAAGTCCAGCGAACTTGGTGGTGTGGGTGACTCCGCTACGGCAAGTCGCGTCGTCGGCGACAAGGTTGGCCGTCCTCGACCACCAACACGCATCCGCGCCCCTCGGCGCATGTAGGAGGGGACCATCGATGGCGGAGGGGTCGGTGGTGCCGACTGCGATGAGGGCGGAGTCAAATCGACAAGTGCGCCGATCATTGGCTCCATCTCCAGGCCCTCTTTCTCCTTCGGATCCTCCTCCTCCTCCGAATCGTCTTCAACAGCAAATGCGGCAGGCGCGGCGACATTGTTGGAGGAGGGTGCCGGCGCCGCGCCCCTTGTTGTACTGGGCGGCGCGACGGCGGAGGTGGTGGCCGCCGCGGTGAATGATGACACGGCGGCTGGAGTCCCGAACATCATGCGGGGCTCGACGGCCCGCGTTGGAGTCGGCAAGTGTTGGTCGTTTATACGCACCTATTTATATACCGCAAGTGGACGGTGTACATTGTAGCTTTTTCCCTCAGAGTATTCCAAGGTTTATATCGAATCCACAAGGATCAGCAAGAGAACCGTGTAAGGTCTTCTACGTCGTCTAACGAATCAATCCTAGCATGAAGTACTTATTGCACATACAAGAGCATGAAAAAGGTGAAAGCGAGGGTTGTGCCGATCGGCGCAACTGGTGTGCCGATCGGCACAAGGGCTGAGTTGTCCGGAGGTTGCTTGAATAGCCTGAGGAACTGACAGGAAAGCATACACATAACCAAAGAGGAACACCTGGAGTTAGCCTGTATGCATCTAGTGGTCGGAGAAAGGATGCGCCGATCGGCACCACGGGTGTGCCGGTCGGCACCGAAGCAGCAACAATGTGACATCTATAATCCTAACTTACTTGGCACTTTAAACAGTTAGTGAACATCGAAGATTGGTAGGAAGCGGCCCCTTTCCGACGAGCCCTGTCACGACCAATTCGCTTTAGTCGGTGACCCCTTCCCACTCTACACATCATCTCAAGGATCTCGCATATTCCAGCGCGTTGGGGTACAGAGACAATATGCAATTATGACGCATACAAGATCCGGATATTATCTAACCACAATGGAGATAGTGAGAGGTTGAATCTCTCACCTCTTATTGCCACCACAATTAAGATAACATCTACTTACTTAGCCACGTTACTAAGCATTGGAACAAGCATATGTACGACCACAAAATCCAGACGAACACAACCGCAGCCAAGGATAGAATTAAGACATACATATAGATAAATATAAGAATTGTACCTTTATTCATCACCGTCAGAGAGGTGCCGATCGGCACAGGGATGTGCCGGTCGGCACCGCCTTAGTGCACCATTGACGACTCCTTAGATACATGGCTCTATTTCTCTAAGCTCCGGTGTAGTGCAACCACGCAGGGCGACTAGCCAACTAGACTACATCTCTCAATATGGTGGCTCTTCAACTCCGGCGGCCTCCCGGCGATGTGCAGAGGCTTCCTAAACTCTAAAGATGTCAACTCTCGTCCCCCCTGTCCTCGGGGCGTCCCATGGGTTATATATACAGTGGGGAGGCGTCTGGAGGCGAAAGGAAACAAATCTAGGTCGGTGCCGGTCGGCACCAAAGGTGTGCCGATCGGCACGAGTCGTTTCCAATTCGGACTTGATTTTTCCTTTTCGCAGCTCCGCCTTCCATAAATCATAACTTCCTCGTCCGGAGTCCAAATGAGGCAAACTTGGACTCTATCTCGTAGCCCTCGAAAAGATCTACAACTTTGGTATTCATTGGATCTCCAGATTCGGCCGTCTTGGTTCCCAAATATGCGATGCCAAAATATCTGTCCTGATTCAGACTCCTCTGCGCAGGTCTCCTTGCGGGGCCCATATCTCCTAGCTCCAGAGTCCAAACGGGATAATCCATATATGTTCCTGAAAGCTCTCGACGATATCTACAACTTTCCTGTATATTGGATTCCCATTAGAGCACGTCTTCAACTCCAAATCTCCGTGACAATATAGTGCTGTTTCTGGACTGCGCGAATTGATCTTTCCTTTCGGATAAACCTTCTAGAAATCCTTAGGCATTGGGCCACAACCTTAGGCTTGCATGTTGGGTTCCATGGACGTCCAGAGGTGCCTTGTCATGGGCTAGTGGGAAGCCCTCCTTGCATGGCGAGTCGGCTTCGTGTCGGTACTTCTCATATAAGAGCCATTTTGTCGTCTTTTCACCTGTTTCTGCAATATAGCACTAAAGCGACACTACATGTGGAATTCGTCAAGGTTAGAGGTAAAACACATGATTATGATGAGAATATGGTACGATGTTGGTGGTTTTAGGCATATAAAATTGGTACTTAGAAACCACCAACAGCTCCCCCATGCTTAAACCTTTGCTCGTCCTCGAGTAAATAAATCACTTCACCCACTCAAGGAGAGATCAGCGTTGCAATCATGTCATCTTCACTTGCATTCATCAAAGCACATATATATCCAACCCGCTTTAAGAGTATAGCACAAAAGTTTTATATTGCACCAATTCTACTACTCAAAGATACTAGTGGGGAACAGATTATGACTTAGAACCGACCACAATGATCAAATAAAGTAGCTTCAACTCTCAAAGCAGATTACTCCTCAAACTAGGCCTTAAGATGATAAAGTTTTTCCAAAAATTCAGTCTCATTCATCCAAACAAAACACTCTCTTGCAAAGAATCTAAGACAACACTCATCTCACAAATCTCACAAGCCAAACAGTAAGAAGTGATCCTATCTACAAATATTTAGTGGAAGGCTTTATGTGTAGCTTGGTAGGAAAACAACTAGCAAAACAATGTAACTTAGAATATTGTCAAATCAAGAGATAGTTCTACTTAGTTTTACAGAGACTTGTCAAAAAGGCCATTGGAATAACATGATGAAAGAGAGGAAAACACACGCTTTAGAAAGGTGGACATGTGCAAATGGCAAAGAATGATCTCAAGACACAAATGAAGTTCTCAAAATCGGATTGCACATGGTTGGAAGGATAGAGTTTCAGCCAATTGAATGCACTTACTTGAATATGATGATTTTACGCACAATCTTCTATAAAGTCCACTCTTGCAACTTGATATAACACTATAAACAATCTTGATCTTCCATCAACAATCTTTGAAGTCCATTAACTAGTGCTTCGGAATGTAGATGACGATCCAACTCCCCCATGCTTAAACGATGCTCGTCTCGAGCATATAGGAAGTGGAAAAAGAAAAAGCACTAGTTAAATCTTTTATTTCTTCTCCTTGACCATCTGAAACACAAATACTTGATTCCTGGAGATAACAGGGGGCTATTCGCTGATTTTGTACTTTGTGCCGGTCGGCACGAGTTTGTGCCGGTCGGCGCGAACCCGACTTTTCTCCGTTTTCGCCTCAAATTGATCCTTTGCGCTTCAGAAAGTCTTCAGAGGTGTTTGGTGATGAAAATCTTCGTCTTGAGCAAGATATCTTGATAATTTGTGCATAAAACCATAGAAATAGTGCAATGGCTCGACGAGAAACTCATATCATAGGTTGTGGACAAGGATTGGACAACACCAAAAGAAATATGGGTTTACAGGTGGGAATATTCAGCGAAGTATGCACACATTCCAGAGTAGAATAGGCAATGCTGAATATGAATAAGGCTAGAAAACAAGTGATAGTTACGCAAACGGAATGGCCAGCTTCTAAGTCTCATACCAAAAGAACACAAACTTGACCCAACTCACCAAATTTACATGTTGCAATCTACAGGTTTATCATATAGGTGTAGCACGTTTGGCTTTGGTAGGTATGATCAATGCAAGAGAGCAATATTTGCAAGGATTAGAGACATAAGACATTATAGTTTTTCAAAAAAAAAATTAGTAAGGACTCAAGCTATGTTGGAGTTTTCTTTTTAGAGAGCAAAGCATGTTGTCATGAAGAACAATTCAATCATATAGGGTCTCTATCAAATCATCTGTCAAGAAACACCACGACTAAAGCAAATAGAGTTCATAGAATTGGTGCTTAGTCAAAATTCATTAAAATTCAACAGGGACAATTATATGCAACGAATCATACATGCAAGTTTCAACAACAATAGCAACTTTCATCATATCTCAAGCAAGTTCATCATAAATATGTATTATTCGAAGTGAAAGCTCAAACACATAGGCGGTGATGATACAAACCAGCTCCCCTAGATAGAGTAATGACATTTGGTCACCCTAAGGTAGCTATTAGGGATATGTCATTGTCCATTCTAAATTCTAAGTGGCAAATTACAAACAACCTTTCGCATGAACAAAACGAGAAGGGTACCATATCATAAAAGAAAGCAAAACCCAAGTTGATAGCAAAAGGCAAGAGCAGCGAATGAGAAGAGAATAGGATTAGAGAAGAGAAGGAGCAAAGAGATGTTACCGCCTTTTAGTGAATTGAAGTTCAGAGCGTGCCTCCCCCATGCTTAAGATGTTGCTGAATTGCATGAGAGAAGCTTGACAGTAAGGGCAACAACGAAGTGCCGATCGGCACCATCAGTGGTGCCGGTCGGCACAGGAAGTGGTGCCGGTCGGCACTCTCCATCTTCGGCTTCGTTTCTGGATTTTCAACTCGATCATCGCCTCGTAGCTGCTGTCCATTGCTCTCTCTTGTTCATGCGGCTGTTTCTCCTCAATTCCTTCAACTTCCTTCTTGTGAGATCAATTCTTTCATTCCTGCAAAACAATTGAAGTGCACATACTACCCCCGAGGTGATGGTCGGGAGTAGAAGAATATCCACCAGCTAGCAACAACCTCAAAGTTCTACTTGTGTCGATTTGGTTCTAGTATCCTAATAGGTGTACGTGTGTGCACAAGTGTGGATGCATGAAGTTAACTATCACAATATTAGCAAGCAAGACCATAACAATGTTGATCAGCATTTTTGTCTAAACACCATGCTCACACAAAAATACTAAAAGAATGTGGACGCGATCAACACAATTCTAGAAACAGAAGTTACTCATTATTTAGTCTTGAAACAATGCTATCAAAGTGAAGAAAAAGGTTTTATGATATTAGCAACGAACATTAGCGGCGTAGAAGCAACACAAGAGCAATGTTTACACCTAGCTCTAAGCACCATGCTTACAACTAAGTTGCTAGCAATCTAAACGAAATTCTTTAACAACCAAAGTCTAAACACCACGTTTATCATGACTTAGCTATTGCAAAACTCCGCTGGGTTAGAAAGATAGCGCATTGAAAAAGAGTAGCAACCAACCAATGCAAATGATGCAAAACATAGCAATGCAAATTAACTATCCAATGTTGTTCAACAAACAAGCATAAACACCACGTTTACACCTAAATTTGCTAGAGAGAGTGTACACCAAGCCAATTAAGGGATCATTGGAGAGTTCAAAGCAATCTATTATGAGTGATGAAGCGAATATGAACATGCGAAGTCAGAGGCTAGTATGAAACAAAAATAAAATAAAAAAATGTTAGGCGGCAGCGATGGAATGCTTAGAAAAGCATTTGGGCATTTGTACCGATCGGCACAAGGGGTCTTGGCTCTGGTATGTGATGAAAAATGAGTTGTGGAAGGCTTAGGTGGGCTGAAATCAGATGGTTAAATGTATGCAGGCGAAAAAAATTATGCAAATACAAAAACAAAGCAAGTGCTCACATATTATGCATGCAGTGGATGATTTTTGCAAACAAAACACATAATGATGATGGTCTAAACATAAAAAGTTAAACTAGAACCAATTAGACACAAGTGAATCAATTGAGTTGGGTAAAGCTCACATTAAAGCGAAAACTCTAGGTTGTCCTCCTAGCAGCACTAAACAATCCACACAAAAGACTCAAAAACACGGGTTGCCTCCCGAAAAGCGCTTTAGTTATAGTCGAATAGCTAGACTTCTTACTGATTGTCGCAAAGCCATAGTTCTTGGTGTAAGATCCCAATGATATCCATGCAGCTTGTACTATGCAAACTTCATCGTGGTTGATCCATAGCCCTTCTTCATTATGTTGCATATTGCTCAATATGTGTAAATGATATAATGCTCTTGATTCTTCAATCTTGTTTAACTTCTGATCATTTGCTCATGGGAGAATCGCTCAAGCTATTTTCATTATTGTCATCTTCATCTCCTTCCTTAATCTTGTCATCGATAATCTGCAGCTCCTGTTCTCTCCGAATTTCGTGTCACCAACAGAATGAAACAGGTTCTAAAACCTATACCACAATGTAGGTAGCAAAAATATCTTTCCAACGAGTGCTCATGCACCTCAAACGGATTCCGTATGAAGGACTTATGAGTTTTTTACTCCAAGGCTGCGTGCTGTTTGAAAATCTGACAGCCCGCGCAGCGTCCAATGATTAGCTCATAAATCCTTGTAGAAACATCCAAATCTAGCACCGTTTGATGCGTTGGAAAGAAGACTTGAACCTCTATCCAGATATAAAAGTTTCATATATGGATCAGTTCGAAGAACTTATAGAATCACCAATGATTTTAGCTTCTTGATCGTCTTCCAGGGAATCTTGATGACTTGATTTTTACAGCGTTGGAGCATATGTCGGCTTGTCCTATGACTTGTGAATCTTGATCAATGTTGCACCAGTAAGTTATGATGATGTAGGGTTGACGCAACTTCTCAAACTTGCCCATTGATCCACCAAGTTGACGGGAGAAGAATTCCGAAGAAATCTGCCATGTTCTGTTCCAGCCGACAACTTGTTTGTGCTTTTCAGCTGCGACCAGGAGGAACTAGAAGCTGAAACCTGTGCCATTGCATCGGATATCAAATTATCTTTCCAATGAGTACTCACACATCCTCATCGGACTCCATATGAGGGAGATATGGCATTTTTTCTAAAGGTATGTCAGACTGTCTCGCGACGAATCCGAATTGAATTCAAACTTTCCAAATATTCAAACTCCGTGTTTGGAACGACTTGAATCCGTGTCTACCATCAAAAGGAAGTCTTCTAAGTGTTTGGAAACTCATAGACCACGTGGATATGGTCCAATGATTCCATATTTGCTTCAATCTTCCAATTGGTTGCAATTCTCGCGCAATATTCAAACATCCTGCGCAGGGTCTCGTGTTTTGGCCATAAATCCTTGTAGAAAGCTCCAAATAATGTGAGACTTGAACCGTTGGAAACTAGACTTGATGCTCTTTCAGAATATCAACTTTTTAGGCCATGCAATCTTCTGTACGGATGCGCACACCTCCGAGAAGTCAGCAGACAGAACGACAAACTCATGATCAAGAACATATCCACCATGCCTTCAATGTTATCAATTGAAATCCTCGATCTTCATGGTAAATAGCCCTCAATCTTCTCTCCATCACCTATTGATATAAACAAGCCAAATCTTCGTAGAGCATTCATCCAAAACAAATTAACACAAGAGCGCGTACCTTCTTTTGAGCAGTGTGGTGCCGATAGGCATGGGCGTTGCGCCGAATGGTACTAGCGAGTCTTTCATGGAGAGGGACTCCATAGCAGATGATGGGCCACTAACAAAGTTAGCACCTACTGCTATGGAGCAAGCAACATCGTCGTGCTCCAGGTGAGGTTGTGTGCCTAGTCTTGTACCTGTTTTCAATGGACACACAAACAAACAAAACAGGGTATATGCAATAAAAGATATAGGATTAGTTCGATAAACTAGATATATCGCCCTAGGTTCGAGTTGCCGATCCCCGGCAACGGCGCCAGAAAAAGCTTGTTGGTCGTTTATACGCACCCATTTATATACCGCAAGTGGACGGTGTACATTGTAGCTTTTTCCCTCAGAGTATTCCAAGGTTTATATCGAATCCACAAGGATCAGCAAGAGAACCGTGTAAGGTCTTCTACGTCGTCTAACGAATCAATCCTAGCATGAAGTACATATTGCACATACAAGAGCATGAAAAGGTGAAAGCGAGGGTTGTGCCGATCGGCGCAACTGGTGTGCCGATCGGCACAAGGGCTGAGTTGTCCGAAGGTTGCTTGAATAGCCTGAGGAACTGACAGGAAAGCATACACATAACCAAAGAGGAACACCTGGAGTTAGCCTGTATGCATCTAGTGGTCAGAGAAAGGATGCGCCGTTCGGCACCACGGATGTGCCGGTCGGCACCGAAGCAGCAACAATGTGACATCTATAATCCTAACTTATTTGGCACTTTAAACAGCTAGTGAACATCGAAGATCGGTAGGAAGCGGCCCCTTTCCGACGAGTCCTGTCACGACCAGTTCGCCTTAGTCGATGACCCCTTCCCACTCTACACACCATCTCAAGGATCTCGCATATTCCAGCGCGTTGAGGTACAGAGACAATATGCAATTATGGCGCATACATGATCCGGATATTATCTTAACCACAATGGAGATAGTGAGAGATTGAATCTCTCACCTCTTATTGCGACCACAATTAAGATAACATCTAATTACTTAGCCGCGTTACTAAGCATTGGAACAAGCATATGTAAGACCATAAAATCCAGACGAACACAACCGCAGCCAAAGGTAGAATTAAGACATACACATAGATAAATATAAGAATTGTACCTTTATTCATCACCGTCAGAGAGGTGCCGATCGGCACAGGGATGTGCCGGTCGGCACCGCCTTAGTGCACCATTGACGACTCCTTAGATACATGGCTCTACTTCTCCTAAGCTCCGGTGTAGTGCAACCACGCAGGGCGACTACCCAACTAGACTACATCTCTCAATATGGTGGCTCTTCAACTCCGGCGGCCTCCCAGCGATGTGCAGAGGCTTCCTAAACCCTAAAGATGTCAACTCTCGTCCCCCCTGTCCTCGGGGCGTCCCATGGGTTATATATGCAGTGGGGAGGCGTCTGGAGGCGAAAGGAAACAAATCTAGGTCGGTGCCGGTCGGCACCAAAGGTGTGCCGATCGGCACGAGTCGTTTCCAATTCGGACTTGATTTTTCCTTTTCGCAGCTCCGCCTTCCATAAATCATATCTTCCTCGTCCGGAGTCCAAATGAGGCAAACTTGGACTCTATCTCGTAGCCCTCGAAAAGATCTACAACTTTGGTATTCATTGGATCTCCAGATTCGGCCGTCTTGGTTCCCAAATATGCGATGCCAAAATATCTGTCCTGATTCAGACTCCTCTGCGCAGGTCTCCTTACGGGGCCCATATCTCCTAGCTCCAGAGTCCAAACGGGATAATCCATATATGTTCCAGAAAGCTCTCGACGAGATCTACAACTTTCCTGTATATTGGATTCCCATTAGAGCACGTCTTGAACTCCAAATCTGCGTGACAATATAGTGCTGTTTCTGGACTGCGCGAATTGATCTTTCCTTCCGGATAAACCTTCTAGAAATCCTTAGGCATTGGGCCACGACCTTGGGCTTGCATGTTGGGTTCCATGGACGTCCAGAGGTGTCTTGGATGCGTCATGGGCTAGTGGGAAGCCCTCCTTGCATGGCGAGTCGGGCTTCGTGTCGGTACTCCTCATATAAGAGCCATTTTGTCATCTTTTCACCTGTTTCTGCAATATAGCACTAAAACGACACTACATGTGGAATTCGTCAAGGTTAGTGGTAAACACATGATTATGATGAGAATATGGTGCGATGTTGGTGGTTTTGGGCATATAAAAGTGGTACTTAGAAACCACCAACAGCAAGCGTGGAGACGACGGCGTTGGCGTGGGGAGGCGCGCTGAAGGCGGTGCGTAACAGTGGGCTCCAAGTGTGCGCGTCAAGCCATGGACGGGGCACCAGCGGGTCGTCTCCTCCGGCGTCGCGTTGCAGGCGCTCGGCCCGGCCCTGTCGTAGTGGTTGAAGCGGCCGAAGTCGATGCCGCCGCGATGGTCTTGGAGGCGATGGCGGTAGCCAAGGCCATGGAGGCCGTCGTTCCCGCGACGTCCACGACGGCCATCGAACCCGTGACGTCCACGACAGCTACTGAAGACGGCGCGTCGGCAGCGGTTCTGATGGCGATGCGGGTGGAAGTAGTTGCGGCGAAAAGCGCCGCGGAAGTGAAGGCCCCGGCGTCCACGGAAGAGACGACGACGGCGAAACGTCTGCCAGCGCGGCTAGAGCCCATGCAGAACGGCGACGAGAAGGTGAAGGTGAGGGCTTCGATGATCGGCATCGTACTCACCAAGTCTTGGTTCCCGTCGAGTTTCCTTGTGCCTGTTCCTCGGCGAGTTCAGAACTCGCCGAGTCTTGTCGCTCGTGTGGTTGGCAACGTGACTGATAACGTGTTAGAGTAAACTGGAATGTAAATGGATAGACAGTGAACTCTTGTTTCTTTATTGCACTGTAGATACATATTTATACATGGGGAATGGTTTGGTCTAAAGGGGTTTGACCTTTGGTCGCACCTATTCACTAATGTGAACCCTCTGTTATCCCTCAATTGGTCACCCATTGGTTCTTAATACACCTCACCCATGAATCGGTAGCACCACCCCAAGGCAAGTACCCAAGTAATACCTTTTTTTTTTTGAACAAACCCAAGTAATACCTGATGGATGTTATCTATAAAATCCGAAATTAAACATCCAGGCCCATAAATTCAATCCAGCCCATGCAGCTAGAGTCCACAGAACCACTCAACAATAAATATCCAGTTCTTCAAAGAGGTTGCGCGCACTAGTGCTCCCGATTGTGAAAGGGGTCTTGGCCTAGTGGTTAAGGCATCCGAGCAACACCTCTCAGGTCCTGGGTTCGACTCCTCGTGAGAGCGAATTTTCAAGGATAACGGCATTTGTGCTTTCAGTGGTAGGCGACACTCCCATCGACAGCGAGGCGCCAGTGGTGACTTCGTATCTCTAGATGTGCCGGCTCAATCTTCGAAGATGCTCATAGGGGTAGGGTTTGCGTACCTGTGTTCATAGGGGTGAGTGTGCGTGCGTTGTGAGTGTCTGAGTTGTACTGTGTAATCTCAAAAAAAAAAAAACTAGTGCTCCCGATCTTTTAGAAAACTAATGGAAATATGTTTCACCAACCAAATGAAAGTACCCACCATGACGCCTCTACATCCTTGAATCTATATTTGACCAATAATAATGTGTATATAGATTATAGAGTCTACATAGGAGAAGGCCCGATGAAGGGGTTACCTTATATGTAAGTAGCCTACAGAAGAGAAACAATTAATTCTTTGTGATATATCGGCTTAGACATATTGCCCAGCAAGCAACTCACGCAGTGACCTAGGCCAAAAAAGTAGCGGTGGCTGGCACCTAGCGGTGGCGGGCACCTAGCTGTGGCGGTTGCGATGACGCCAGTAGAGCTACAAGATCCAACGGGTTCAGCAGTGGCAGTCAAGCTGGGGTCGACCGCCACATGCAAATGAGCCACTAGTGGCGCATCGGATGACGCCAGCCAACCGCTAACCTACACAACAGTGGCGGGCACCAACGTCACACCGCCCGACGCTGAGAAACCATATCATAGTGGCGGTCGATGACATCATCCTAACCGCCACTGCAATGCATTGACAGTGGCGAAAGGTTCTGACATCACAGAGGCCGCCACCATAAGACGCAAAGCACGTTGAGGACGTCACTTTGCCGCCACTGCTGAGCGACACTATATAAGCACACGGTCCTCTTCCCCGAACAGTATCGGGTTTCACCTCAAGGAGGCGTCCGTACAGCGACCGAGAAAAATTAAAAAGATGGGAAGGTTTTGATCTCGTTTTTTTTCGTGGATTTGATCTAGGAGGTAAATCTTTGCTATCCATTGGAGCCTTTTTATGTCTAGATGATTTTAAGTTCAATTTGTAGATAAAGTTTGCCTAGGGTTTGCAACATTTTTGGCTTGATTTGAGGTGATTCCATCGAATTTTGGGTGGCGATTTAGTAGATCCCTTCTAGTTTGTTGACCCTCCATGTCCTACGTTGTTTTGCCTTTGGGTTTGTATTCCAATTTTGTAGATCAAGTTTTGGATTGCATATGCATGAGAGGAGGGGGGTTTATATATTTTTTAGTTTCTTTATTTTTTATTTTTTCATTGTTTAAGTTTATTTTTATATTTGTAGATGGCGGATCGATCTTGGATGTACGATGGAGAGGGAAGAGAGACCCACTAAACTTTTTCCAAGAAGTCAACAAATTTCTTATAGCCGCCAAGATTCACTCTGCATGTCAGGACACAACGGCTATATGTTGTCCCTATAAGAGATGCAAGAATAATGTACTATTTGAGGACCATGAAGTCATTCGTGAGCATTTGTTGAACAAGGGTTTCGTGGACCACTACTTGATCTGGACCAGACATGGTGAACACATCAGGGAGTGGAGAAGCCAACAACGAGCGGAAGAGTGCAGAAGGCAACAATCATGTGTGGAACAGAGTGGCGGATGCCGTCGTGACTTCATCATGTTTGCCACTGCTGTGACCGGAGCGGTGGCGGGTGCGGTGATGTCGGCGACCGCCACTGCTCTTGATTGCGGGCGATCACCACTGCTGCGTTGACCTAGCAGTGGCGGAAGCGTAGTGGCAAACGCTTTGACGGCCACTACTAGGCCAAACGCCCACCACTGTAGGCTCTTATTGTACTAGTGCATGCAGTTGTAGCGTACAAGAGACACTAGAGGGTGGTCTTAAGCCAAAAGTCGTTTCAATTATCTTCATATTAGCATAAGAAAATTGCAATCAAAAAATAAATGTTATACAGTTTCATTATTGTTACTACAAAACCAACACTTTTTTAAAAAAAAAATGGACGTATATAGTTTTCTCACTGTACATCGTACTCATCATCTTGATCATCACATAGAGTAGCAGTTGCCACATTTCTCCTCCTTTCTGGGCTCCTATTTCCGTCCTGATTACTTGGTCCACAATCATGTTCATCACATATCTCACCTTGAACGTCTGTACTAACGTTACCAAGATCAATAGAGACCTCAGCAGCCGTTCTGCTAGCATCATTATTGTCCGTTGATATCCTGGCTACTGGAGCACCATTTTCACGAGGACGCAAATCATACCTTGCAGTGTATTCCACAAGTAACCCCAGTGCTGTTACCAACTCACCACCGCTGCTCAACTGCTTGGCGTGGGACACTTCGCTGCAGTGGCGAGCAGCGTAGCAAAGCATCTCGATCCAAACTCCAGCTATCACTTCCATGCCCCAGTTGTCACTATGAAGCATTCCAGCAAGTCCGGCTCCATCGATGTAAGCAAGATTATGAGGATTATTATCTTCCATCTGAATGGCAGTGTTTGGACTACAGTCATTGTTGTTATGATCGCCGTACTCGCGATACAGAAATCTGGCAAGGTTCTCCCTTGGTGTGAGGTCACCGTTCCTGTCTTGGTTTGTGAAGTGTTGCTGCCATAGTGTCGTCAAACCATCACAGTTATTATCATACCGGCTTTTACGAACTGGGCCTGGTAGCATGTGTGGGTGGACTACATAAAGGAACAACATGTAATCTGAGAGCTCCTTGATTGCTTTAGCAAGGTCCTCTGCATTTTGTACGTGGTCCGTGCCCTGAGGATCTGCATCTCGATTGCAGAGGTAGACATCAGTAGCAACATGCCAGATAAGGATGCTTTGGTCGAAGTCGGTGTCATTGACGCTCCAGCTGATGTCGTCGTATATTCCTATTTGTTGAAGTATCCACCTGCCTCGCGCATTTCTCATGTCCCCTAGCAGCCGTCTTGGTATCTCATCCAATAGCAAGTCTCTGACTGTATCTGAGATCTCAGTGGTGCTTGAATAATGGAGCTTGTTCCACCAGTTCTCCAAACCCACTTTCTTTGTGATTCTTCCCCTTAGCTCGGCCGTATCACGAGTGCAGAAATCCAGCAAATTATACTGCCCGACAGAATCCAGCCACCTTCTACTGCTTGCTGCCCGGACAAGCCGACGAAGACACAGAATCGTGCGATGAACGCGATCCCACCTCCAAGAATGCAGGAACGAGCATGTCCAAGAAGACCCAAATGCCCTGATCAATGATGTAACCTCCAGGACAAAAGCCCCCAACAATAGAATGTAAGTGACAATGACATCAAGGCCGCTGTAAGCATCTGCAATCTTCAGTTGAAACAGCAAAAAGGCGGCGAGAGTGGTTAGCGGCGAGATAACGCGGATGCAGGAGCCATACCAGGTGTAGATAACTGCTGCCTTTGTGTACAGGATGTCGTACATCAAGGACAGCTGCATCTCAATCAACTGGTACACGTACTTGCGACCATTAAACTGTATGCCCCGGGCGATGACATCTTGTTCAGTCCCCGATGTGATCAAATCATCAGCGAAGAGACTCTTGCAAGCATTGAACGTGTAGTGAGCTCCAAGCAGAACCTCCTCAAAATCAAGTTTCGTTGTTCCGTCCCGTCCGTCGTAAGGTTGCCGACGATTTCTGTCATCAGACACATCAAGTGAGCTTCTGATGCTTTCTATGTTAGCACGCTTCAGCGCCCATGTCCTCTCGGCATACTTTAGTAAACCAGTAACAAACATCAATAACGAGGGTAGGAGCAAGATCTTCTGGCTAGTAACGGACTGGTACATGACATAGGCGGCCCCCATGACCTGCACAGCGAGAGTTAGCAGGTGACGCAGCCAGAGCTGGTTGTCCTCGAAGGCATAGGCAGTGATTGTGTCCGGGCCACCGAGGTGCAGCAGCAGCAATGGCGCCCAGAATGTGGCGAGTTGTTCCTCGCTTGATCTGGCGCGGAGTGACAGGTGACCAAGAGTGTATATCGCTGTTGAGTCAGCCATGAGGTATGCCAGCCAAAGGAGGATCCTCAGAAACGCGGAGCCTTTGCGTTGACGAATCCTTGCAAAGATGAGGAGGATGACTTGCAGCGAGAAGCTAAGGAGCACTAATATCTGGATCTCCCGTTTTTTCCACAGACGCACTAGCCCTCCTGCCATTGTTCCTGGCCGGAAAATTCAATCATCCCAATTAGTTTTAGCCCACCAGTACGTGTGACAACACGACGTGCCATAGTACCGGAGTAACACGAAACGTAACGACATATTCGAAGATATCCATTGCGCAATTTGGTCTCTATTTTTTTTTACTCAGGGCTCCTCATAAAACACTGGAAGTACTATGCACTATTCAATGTATGAACTTAGGGTCCCACATGCGTGTATCTTGCTTTCTTCTTCTCTTTTTTGGAAGGATTTTGACATCAAACAAAGTAATGCGGCAAAGCAATTCTTCTTAGAGGTGCTGCATCATCAAACTATAATTATGGAAGCGGCACCAAGGAGTCTATCCGAGCTAAGCAGATATGGATTATGTGTTGCGTAAAGCAAGATATCGACCCGTTTTCTTTTTCGCTTTTTTTTATGAAAACGAAATCCAGTCGTTTTCAACGGCATGAATCTACATGAACCTTAATTAATTTCCTCAGGACTTTGAACTGCGGAGGAAACATTATACGAGAGAGGAACTCAATCCATCTCCCTCTAAACAACTGAAGATAGAGAAATTGAGATTTGGGAGAGAAGTGCACCTTTAAGGCTAGTTGATTACCACAAGCGATGCTGGCGACGGCAGATGAAGATGCTACACCAGCATAGTCTTCTGCTGTAGCTGCCCGCCGGACGCCGGACCGGCTGGTACCACTGCAGAACTAGAACAGCACTGGGATTTGTGTTCTTTGGTGCTCTTCGGAAAGACTTCATTGACTTTCCTTTATTTTTCTCACGAGCAGATTCAGAGCAAGGAAGAAGGAGCCGCCTCAACGACTTTGACTAGAGAAATTAATAGTCAAACCGCATTTTTTAGTCTGCACATATAGCACTCGATCCAATCAATTATAGTAGTACTGTTCCAACCATCAATAAATACAAAAAATTGAATTGAATCACATCATATCAGAGTTTGGTAATAGTGTAAGTATTTCGTAATATATATACTTGTACTTAAAATATTTTAACAAGAACTTCTGGCCTCTCGATTGATGTTTTATACGACGTATAGTTTTCAACTTGCTCTAAACCCACTACCGGCTGTGGCTGCAGAAAATCCGTGATTGCTTCAGATAATCCAGAGGTGGGATTAGCTCATACTATCTCTACCACACAATACAGTAAATAGCTCTCCAGGAAAATAAACGCAACACTTAGGGGAAAACATCCAGTCTGCGATGTGAGGAGCGCCAAACGACTTATATGCCCACCACTGTTTCAGCTATTATGGCGTCCAAGGACCACCACTTCCTTCATGAATTGTTCGGTTTCTGTGGCTGTCCCTTCACTGTTCTCTTCTCTTTACGATGGCATCAGCATGTAGAGACTCAACTTGAGGGCAGATCTTTTTAATTTCATCTAATCATCACCTTTTCCTGCCAATCGAAATGCGTACTGTTAAGAATAACCTTTTCACAAATGATACGTTGCCCATTCCTAATCATGAGAAAAGAGGTGTGAGAAGATGATGGAAGAACCTGCTCCTCTTCTCGATTCCCCAAAAGAGACATGAACACAGTGTGTATAGGTAGAGTTTTAGGTCTCTTTCTCATTCGGCCCATCTCAACGGACACTTTCATCTCACAGTTCTCAAAAGGGCCTCATGAGTTATGATCTTGTTCTGTCAAATGGAAGTCATCTCTTAGTGCCCAGTTTCATGTGACAGAAGAAACCTGCTTAAAATCCAAATGTGTCTGCCTAATTCTTCATCTTCTTTTTTCCGGGTAAATCCTTATATATAAGACCCATTAGTTAATAGATTTACCTTCCATTTCAAAAACCTTTTTTCATGTCAAAAACGAAAACTTTGCATGCCATTTGCCAAATGTTCGTAAGAGAGTTACATGTTTAAAAATCCAGAAGGTAAAACTGGCCTGTACTCCAAAGCAATAAACCAGGTGTTCCATTTTCGCTTGAAGACGTCACCGAAACAAAGTTGCATCTGAGTACGTAGTACTCCTATGTGAAGATAGTTCAATAATGCTCAGGCTTGGCAGATGACAAACTGACTGAGGCAACATCATGCATGACTGAGACTTTACACAACCAAGAGACCTGAAACTACTGGCGCGACGTTTCCCCTGGCGCGCGAGAGACACCTCGTCTTCTCGCCATGCGTGCGTGCGACATTAATCGCAGGACACCACGCGACGTCGCCATTGAATGCACGTCCTCCCAGCTTCTTGATTTAAACCCGGCCGTTCGTCGAAATGGCGGCTTAATTAAAGGAGAGGAGGCGAAGAGCTGCTTCTGCACTTGCAGAGACATGTTCGCGCGCGTCGGTCGATAGCTTGGAGGAACGATTGTCATTTCGATCGTCGTCCCCGGCGGCGGCAATGGCGGCGGCGGCGGCGAGGGCGCACGTGGAGCGGATCCGGCGGGAGCGGTTCTACATCGGGCGGGAGGAGCGGAACCCGCTGGCGGAGGACATCCACCAGGCCGTCAGCTACCTCTCCGAGGAGCTCTACTCCAAGGACGTCCACTTCCTCATGGAGCTCATCCAGGTATAGTATATATTCGCTGCTGGTGACCGTATTTCGTATGCCTTACTTGTTGCGAGATGTATATCTGCGAGTTCCGTGCATGGTTATTGCCAATGCTAGATCGATGGCATGTCGTTATTCTGTTGTAATTCACGAAGAGACTACGATCTCAGGACTATACCTAGACACAAGAAACAACAAGTAAAATTTTTTCATACATAAGTTGCATAAGCCAGTGCAGAACCGTTCCCTTATTAACAGTGTTTTAAATCGCTCGCAGTAGCGCTGCTTTTTTTTTTTTCCTTTTTTTTTGGCCAAGGGCTTTTGGACTTCAAATGTTATATGCTACTGATTGAAATTCAGTGCGCCCAACTAGAGACTGCTGCAACTGATATACTGAATATTTTTCAGTGCATAATATTGCCATACTAGAAATTCTCTGGCCTCTTATGAAGATTGGTTAAAACAATATAAGTACAACTAGAACGGAAAATTTTATTAAACTTAATACTTGCAGATACAATTTTTGATAATTTGAGTTTCAGAACGTTCATTGATTTCAAATTTGGACAATCTATGCCCATTTCTCAAATTTTCATTTTCCCGTAATATTGACTATTTTTTCTGTTAGCTGGGCCTTTACACCAAAATAACTAATTTCAGCTTAGAAGTCACATTTGAATCTCTGAATTCTATTTCTTGATTTATTCTAATATAATAGGGTAATCCAAAAATATATATAACTAGTTTGTTAATATTATGTCTATATAATAATGTGTTGTGTCATTGCTCGCGGTTTAAAACACTGCATGATTTTACAGATACACCTAGGGTAAAAGTGATACGTGTCTTGTAAAAATAAATAAATACTTCATGTATTCTTGAACTTATATATGTCATTCAAAAGAAAAGGATTTTTTTTTTGCTATGTGTAAGAGCATCTTCAGAGACTCTCTTAAAATTGGCTCCATAAACTTGTTTTTTCTCTCCTCCTCCAACAGTCTTTCCTTAAAAGTGGATTGAAACTCTTTTGATTGGGTCACATCAGCATTTGAGGCTAAAAAATTAATTCTATTAAAAAAAGAAGGATTGTGAGCCCTAATTCTTTCTCTGTTTTTTTTACTGATCATAATATTTTGATTTAAAGGAGATTTATGGGGTTCTCTTGGAGATGCTCTAACAATATATCTTTAAGTCAACGCTCATACCAGATACTTCTACATCAACACATGTGGGGATTGTCTAAGATGTAATTTAGTCAGTGAGAGCAACTCCAAGAGTTCCCAATAAAAGCTCCCAAAATCTGTTTTCGGGAATAAAGTCAAAAACCGACCCTCCAACAGATTGCCAATCGCGCTCCCAATTTTCTCGCGCTCCCAATCCAGCCGGGTTGGCTTGCCTTCTTTCCGCCGCCTCGCCCCGCTCCCAATCACTAGTTTCGCTCCCGCGCCTTCCATCTCCTGCGCGCGGGACACTTTGTCTCCCCTTTCCCCTCACATTCCATGCTTGCAGTTTCCCAATCACGGCTGCAATCTGCCGAAGAGAAGCATCACAGCCGCGCCCTGACAGAGGTCGCGGGACTGCCGCGTCCAGTCGCATCCGCCACCTCGCTCCAGCATCCTCCTCCTCCTCTCGAGCCTCACCCCCTGCAAACTCCAGGCAGCGCTGCCCCTGCCGTTCAGTCGAGGTCGCGCCATCTCAATTCAGTCTTCCATGCACCAGGACGATAATAAAGAACAGGACCGAAGGCCATGGTAACATGTTGGGCTGGCGGGGGAAAAGTGGAGATGAGGCCCAATTTACGATTTTTTTTTATTTTTGGAACTAAGTATTGTCAACTGTTGGAGTAGATGCTTTTCTTCGTTTTGAATATTTTTTGGCAGCTCCCAAAACTAGTTTTTGGGAGTAATGTTTTTGGAACTCTTTGAGATGCTGTGAGCTATCCTCTTCGAGGACACCGAAACTTCCTTTCAAAAATAAATAAATATAAATTGTACTCTTTAACCCTAGAAGAGTGGATGTATGTATCATTCAATTTCATTCGTCGATTGCTTTATCCTACGGCCGCGGACAACAGGAGACAGAACCGTTTAGTTTAGTCCATGCGCCTCTCTCAGCAGCGCAAATCAACCTGTTCAACTTTGCCTCGGGCTGTCTCGCGGTGGTCTGTTGCGCTTTCTCGCTGTCGCTGTGATCCACCTAAACCTTCCTCGGTTCCTCCTCCGTTCTGCGATGAAAATGCCAGACATAGCAAACAGATGCTGAGCTGTCCCTGTCCCTGCGAAATATGTCCAAGTATGCGCGCTTCATTGTTCAGCTTTCTCGTCTGATACTCTAATGAACTACGTCTTCCGGCTTTGATTTCTGCTCCTTTCTTAGCTATCTTGTGTTTAGTCGTTCTTACACCAATCGGCTCTTGTTCACGTTTCTTGATTTGAGGAGTGCCAGTGCTGTTCTGGAAGGAAAACTTCTCTGTAGCATGATCATGTTGTGCCGCGCGTGAAGTGTTTGGGAAATTGCCACTGAGGGCACAAATCTATCTTGTCGGCTATACTTTATTGGTTACGGTAAAACTAACAATGTATGCCCTGTATGGTTGTTTTTATCATTTTCTTTCTGTTTTCCGTTTACAATTTAGCCTTGTGCTTGCTTCTGGACATTGCTACTGGCAGCTCTCCGCAAACTGAAACACAGCTGCGGCAGAGGAAGACTCTCTGTCACAGTGGCACCATGTCACTGGCCGGACCGCCAGATTTAACAGTCTGAATTAGGAATTTTGCTAGGTGCATCAGGTTCAGGATGGTGTGGGTTAAGAGGTAAGCTAATTTGGATGACACCATTAATGGCTGACTTGCTCAAAAAAAAAAAATGGCTGACTTGCTCCCTAAAGTATGAGAAGACGTGTGTAGGAGAATTTTCTGCCAAGAATAGAAAGAAGGATATGATATATCTATTTGCTCTAGTGTCGCTTTACTCATTTGTTTGCAATTACAGGACTTTAGCTTCATTTGTTCCATATGTCCTCACAGGTTTACTGGAAGTTATTGTCAAGCAAGTGAAGAATATTATATTGTTATGTTTTTAGCATTTCGTAATTATGGAGTATATATGCAGCTACTATATGTGATACATTGTCATTTTCAGTACTTTATTTGGATGCATGTATGCTCCTCCTTAATGCGAACAATGACCTAATGTGCTGAAATTTCGTAGAATGCGGAGGACAATGAGTATCCATTGGATGTGGCACCAGCACTGGAGTTTCTCATAACAAAACAGGACATTACTGCCACAGGAGGCTGACTCCACACTTCTCGTTTTCAACAATGAAAGGGGTTTTTCTTCAGCAAACATTGAATCCATTTGTAGGATTGGCAAGTCAACTAAGAAAGGAAACAGACATCTTGGCTACATTGGTGAAAAAGGTACTCCTTTGTCATGAGAATTAGCTTTGTTTAAGAGTACAAATGCCGCCTGTTGCCTGTTCATTTTGGTTTATTCAGGCAAGTACGCAAAATATATTAAGTCACGGGAAATTGATATGCAGTTATATTGCTAAATCTGGACTATTTTGTATGGATGGAATCAACGTTTTGGTAATACTAGAGTTTATCAGGCATTCAGATTTTAGAACATTTGATTTGTCTTGTCTATAGCCCCTGCGACCCCCACCTGAGAACTTTCCGTAGAAACTGAGCTAGAATAAAATCTTTCACCTTCACTGATTGTGTAAGTATCTGGTGTTGCTTGTAGTTTTTGTTCCAAGAAACAGAAAGGTCATGCATATTTGACCTTTTCCTGTTGCTTTATGTTGCATTTCTAGATCTTCTAAGCTAATGGTATTTTACCTTTCATTCAGGTATCGGATTCAAAAGTGTATTTCTGGTATCTAGTCAGCCCCACATCTTCAGTAATGGATATCAGATAAATTCAATGAAAATCCCTCAGCTGATTGTGATATAGGGTATATTGTTCCTGAATGGGTTGATGGCAAACCAAATCTTGAGGACATACAGGCAGTATATGGTTGCTCTAGAGCCTTCCAACAACAACTATTATCTTACCTCTGAAGACTGATAATACTTTCTGTGAAGAAAGAATTATCTAGCACGCATCCTGAAATTCTTCTGTTTCTATCGAAGATTAGACAACTCTCTGTCAGGGAAATAAACAGTGACCCAAAGGCCAGTAAGATCAGCCAGATTTCCATCTCCAGTGAAGTAGACTACAGGACGAGGAAGGACATAGATGCAGAGTCTTACACGCTCCATCTAGCTATGCAGAAAATGGCAAGGGAAAAGAAGAGAGTGCACCTACTATATGTGGAAGCAAAATTTGCAGTCAAACCAGAGTGCAGAATTCAAGAAAAGGATGGAAGTAGAACAGTGGGTCTTACCTTGGCATTTCCACAAGGACAGAGACTAAGCAGAGGAGCACAGTCACCTGGTGTGTATGCTTCCTTCCTACAGAGATGGTGACTAATTTGCCCTTCATTATTCAAGCAGATTTTCTTCTTGCATCGTCCCGAGAGACTATTTTGTTTGACAGCCAAATGGAATCGTTGCATACTAAGATTGCTGCCTCTGCTTTTGTCGATGGCTTTTGGAGCTCTTCTGAAATCCTCAAGCAATTGCCCCGTTATTTGCACTCCCACCGATTTTCAGGT